>JARHVA010011155.1:0-57500 GCA_037957365.1 Torreya grandis
AATTATATCCAAGCTTGATGTATTTCCTTAATCAACTTGTTTCATAGTATTCTTATTAAATCTTGACACTCAGACAATTTTATAGTCACTCAAGAAATAGAACAAAATTTTATTTGTGATTTGGATGAATCTTTAATTACATTACCAAATTACCCCATCTAAAATCATTATAATCAATAAATTATCTCAAAATAGCTAACTAAAATCACTTTTAAGAAGTGATAAAAATTGGTAGAAAACCCTAACATTTGGGTTAAGAAGGATGAGGTGGAAAAATAAACATTCACCATTTCAATCTAGTTTTTAAAATTATGATGGCACTTATGAAACAAATTTTCAAAGTCTAGGACAAGTCTTGTCAAGGAGGTTTGGGTTCCTTTCTTATTCATGATCATCAACAACAAAAGATTTAAACTTTGTGGGAAGTCATTGTATTCAATCTCAAACAATAAATCTTAGGAGTGATAAATGGTGATGATATATATATGATTTATTACTTGGTTTATTCTAATACCACCATAGTCTACATTGACATAATTCCATAATGGACTCCAGCCTTAGGAATAGTAGTCCTTAAGAAGTTTCAAAACTTGTATCTCCATATGTTTAAGAATCATATGGTACAAATATGTGTTTTTTTATATCCTCCCATTTACAATGATATTTATTAATGACCCATACACAATATTTATAATGGGATGAATAAATATATCATGATCATGAGATATTATTGGTTTTACCCTAATTATATAGCTATCAAGATAGAGGGTGTGATTATGTCACCTTTGAGGCTATCTATATTTATCCCATACAAGTTGGTAGACCAATAAGTTATTTCCTATTAGATCTGGCCACAATACTTCAAATAGTGGAAGGATTTAAGTTTAATAACGGCCCATAGGGGGCTCTTTAAATTTTAATGATCATGAACTTCATTATTGGGATATAATGGGAAATGTTAGAGCCCATATAGGTGCTATAAATTGGAAGGTTTATAATAACTATAGACACACTACACACCCTCATGAAAGATTACAATCCTAATAAATAACCCCATAGGAAACCTTCTCAACATCAAAAACTTGCCTCCTACCAATCCAACACCTAATAACCCTCCCCCTTATAGTAATTTTGGGAATCCTTCTACCAACACCAACCCACCAATTGATAGAAATCAAATTCTTTCACAAATATTTAAAAAAATTAACATCATGAAAACATCTAACACATCTCAAATGATGTAACTACAACGTCATTTGATAAACATGGATAATAAGCCTCCCATTGTTCTTCCCCAAAATAATAAAAATTTTATCCCCCCCACCTCTTAAATATGTCATGGGAAATGTTATTCCCCTACCTATAATGCATAAAAATATGCTTCAACACATTCAAAACAAAAATTTAGCCCCTTTAATTACATCTATTAATATTGGTAATATATCTCAAACTATTAAATATGATAGGACTAAAGACCCCACATCTTTTCTCAAGTCATTCATTATTATTTATAAATAGTGGATCCAAACTAGTACCATTCCCACTACTAAAATTTTAGTTAAAACCTTCACTATTGATTTATTATAATTTTATAACCAACTCCCCCAACATTCTATATGGAAACTTGATGATTTAGTCAATCCTTTAGTTAAATAATTATAACATAATGATCTTCCCAAAAAATGTCTTAGTCATTTCGTCAATGTTAATCAATCCCATACTAAATCAACTCATTATTTCAACTAATGATGTAAATATTGGGATTACAAATCTTATCATAACATGATTGATGATAACATGTTCAAAATTTTCATAATAGTCTTAACACGTTCCCTCCAATACAAGGTTCAAACTTTTGCTCCCCAAAATTTAAATGATTCTCTTGATCAAGATAAGTGTTAAGAATTTCTAATGAAATAGTTTAAAAAACAAAACTAAAAAAATCAAGGGATATTTCCAACATTCAATCAATACAATAACTAGTAATCCTCTTCAACCAAAACTAGGAGTAGCCAAAGTAGACAATCTCCAACCTTCACATACATCATTAACCATGAACCAAATAAAACAACTTTTATCACATTATAAACCATTCATGTATGCTAATAATCACCATAAATGGTATGATCCTGACCTAATTTTTAGGTTTGATGTTGATATAGGTCATTCCCATAAAAAATATGTCATGGGCTTGCAAAATTTTCCATTTCTTTTATGCTGAGAAATTAATTCAATCATGATGAAATGATTAAAACCTATCATACCAACTCCCAATATGTGAATGAATCTAAGGTTAATTATATATGTAAACCCACCTGAAAAGATCTTATTACAAAACCATAGAAACCATATTTAGAAGAGAAAATTCTTAAAGACACTACTACCACTAACTTACCTTCAAAAAATAATGAGGAACCACTTCCTCAAATAAAACCTCCAACTACTTCTCTACCTAATAAACATATTTTTCCTTCCAATCTTTATGCTAGTTCTTATTTTTCCAAAACTCATTAGAATTTTTAGGGGATCTCAACTATATGCCTTGAAAAATTCCTCTTATGGAGTTAGTTCACAATTCTCCATATCATCATAAATTCCTAATGTAAAAAATCCAATAAATCAAAGAACCATTTTCCTTAAAATAGGAATAACCTTCTCACAAGTCTCAAATAATAGAATTTCATACCATTGGAACTAATTGTCCTTATTTAAAACCTCCCATAGAATTACTTGAAGAAGACATGATCAATGATGAAATTCTATTTTGAGGTGGAAATCCACCTCTCTTTATCAAAATATCCATTATTACCACTCCTATTCATAAAGTATTAGTAGATGAAGGGTCAAGAATTAATGTGATATATCTTTGGCTCATTTAATAACTTAGGTATAACAAAGATAATCTCAATAAAAATTTATTAACATGTTGTGGAATTGACAAGACCAATCAAAATCCATTTGGTTGTATTTGGCTCCCTCTTACTATTGGACCAAAATTATGCATATTAAACGTATGGTTCTTGACTTACCATTATCCTATAATATACTCCTAGGATGCCCATGGACTCATTTCATGAGTTCTATTACCTCTTTAGGTATCCAATGTATCAATTTTATTCATAATTGACAATGGTATAAATATGAGGCTGATGCTAACCCATGGAATATTTAGATTCCCAATCCCAAATCTTAGTATCAGATTCCCACTATTCTAAAAATTAACAGTGCACCTTTACCTAAATTCATCAATATGAATTTATAATTATAGGTCAGTCTTATTTATTCTAACAATGATGAGATAAATGATCTATAAAACATGTGCAATACTACTAAGACACCTCCTTACATTTTGGAGTGTCTTCCTCGTTCCTTATTACATCATGATCATACCATCCCTCTTATTGATGATATCACTAACTTCCCTCATCCATGTAATACACATTAAGCATATTATAAATAAGATGATTCCCCTTGTAATGATTATGGAGTGGTCAAATTATTTTAAGACCATTTAATCATGTCCCATCATAAATTTTGAGATTTAGGTATCTCACTTTCAGAAGTTCCTTTAGAGACATATGTATGTATTATCTCTTCCACATATGATGATAATTATATTATGGACCAGAATGAATCAAGATATTTGGATGTCTAATAATATAAATAAACCTTAATTAAAATACATTATTTTAACTATAATGATTATATTATTTACATGTATATTGAAATATAACTTGAAGGTCATGTACCTCCAGTTAATTCTCCACTTCTTGATAATCTTTGGGTTGTTGAACAAATCTTAACTCTCTAAACTTCAAACATTTTAGAACCTTTTATACCTCCTATCCTACCAGTCACTCTACTAAATCTTCTCACCATCAATGATTCTAATCTACACATATTATTAATCCAATTGAATCCAATCAACCTTTCTCAACAACTCCACCTACTCTTGAGATCACTCTTGATGCCAAGGCCAAAGATGTATGCTAAATACATTTTGAATATGATTTCCATGGTAAAAAATCATTGATCTTGAATTAGATGTGGAATATTATGGACCTCTACCTATGTTACCTAGTGATGAAGCTAGAATTGAGTTACATAGGACATGGATAGACCCTATAGAGAGATGGGGGCCCATGCCTAAGAACCTCAACCTCCTTAGAAACATCACAAAATTTGGAATTTCAAATGAAAGTCCCCTTGTTTTAACAACTTCATTGTTATCATTGATCCCAAAACCAATCCCATTTCCTCTCTTCCCAATGATACATATCTTTTTTAGGATGGAAAAACTATGTTTATTAAATAAACCATGAGAATAAAATATAGCACACCCTCATCTCCTTGACCTATAATAGTTTTTAGAGAACTCAAATTGACCTAACATGATAATTATAGTCTTATTTTTTTATAAATATCATGAAAAATTGTCTTGGTCATATGAAGACATGAGTAGTATCAATCCTAGTATTGTTATGCATAACATAATCACATATCCAGATGCTAAACCCATTCAAAAAATAATAATATAAATTTCCCCTCAAGGTTTCCACTTTATGTCATAAATAAATTATCAAACTATTAGATGCCAAGTTTATTAAACCTATGGACTATTATGAATGGGTGTCAAACGTTTTTTCCCATTCACAAAAATGTTACCATAGTTATTTTCATCTACATCAAATTCCATAATCTCAACCTCACTTATCCCAAAGATAAATTTCCATTACCTTTGATAGATTCCATTATAGATTCAACTACTAGATATAAAATTTTGTCCCTCGTGGATGGTTTTTTGGGCTATAATTAAATTCACATCACCCTTGATGATGAATATAACAGAACATTCACTATGGAATGGGGCACCTACTACTAAGTTTAGATGCCCTTCAGCCTTAAAAATAATAGATCTACCTATCAAAAAGATATGACCCACATTTTTCATGATCTTATACATTGTATTATGTAAACCTATGTGTATGATCTCATTGCTAAATTCAAAATTCACAAAACCTATATCTTTTATCTATCCATCATCTTTGATTAACCAATCAAGTAAAAAGTTAGGCTCAACCCTAACAAGTGTGTCTTTTGCATTAAATTTGGTAAATTACTAGGGTTCTTATTATCTCTTCATGGTATTGATGTTGATCTCACTAAAATCAATTATATAGTCAATATGACTATTCCTCACTCCATTCTAGACATTTTTACTTACCTAGATAAGCTTGGATCAATCTTATCATCTTTGAGATTGATTACCACATACATTCCTTTAGTTCCCTTATTAATAAGGGTAAATATTTTAAAACAGACTAATCCTTGTTATAAGGTATTTGAAACCATGAAAGAATCATTATTCCATATGCCTACCCTTCATCCAATTCCAATGATCATCCTTTTATTTTATATACTTCTTTTACTCCTATATTAGTTACGGTGATGATTTACAAATAAGATGATACTAGATGAGAGTATGCTATTTTTTAAATTAAATGATGCCTCCTCAATTATATAAAATGTTATATCAAATTAGAACATGATTACCTTGATATCTATTTTGTAGATGAAAATATTTGTCACTACATGCTTTATTAAATAACCTAATTCATAGTTCATTCCAACCAACTTCATCAATTTTTCTCCAAATATTTTCTACATAGAGATTGAATTGTAAATTGGATGGTTCGCTTAATGAAATTTTACCTTCACATCATAACACAAAAAATTGTCAAAGGACAAGTCATCGCCAACCAACTTGCAGCACCACCCATACCTACTATAAATCACCATTAAGATAGTCTTTTTGATGATAACATTCTCTATATTAAGGTCACAATCAGGGTATCTCTATTAAATATTAATTTAATAACTTCACTATTGATTTAGAAGTAAGTAATTAAGAATATACAATGTCACTATTGATAACTACTAAATCCAAATTAGTTATCTAAGAACTTCCTAAAATCACCATTAATTTTTACAAAGACACATGGACCCTCCACTTTGATTGATCCAAATGTCTCCAATGAGTTGTTGAAGGTTCTATTTTGACTAGTACTCATGGTAAAATAATCCCTTTGGAATTATATCTCACATTTGATGTAACTAATAACATGAAAAAATATGAATCATTTATCTTATGTAGAAGAACATCACTTGACTTAGATAGCCCATACCTGCATGCTTTGGGTGACTCCTAACTTATATATCATAATTTTAATGGTGATTAACAATGTAAATGTGATAATATCATCACTTTTCATCAAATGGATACCATCTTTTCCAAAGTTTTTAATTCTTTTATCATTGATCCCATTATAAGAGATTAGAACTCTATTGGTGACTTTATATCTTCTTTGACATCCTTATTTCATCTACATCAATTTCTTAGTTATTCCCAATTTCTTATTTTAATAACAAATACCATGTCTTCTATCCAATCACAAGATTCTCTTATTTTTCATATTGAAGCTATCACCATTTGATAAATCCTATGGTATAAATACATTATTCAATTCCTCAAACATCAAACTTATCCTTTGGACATGGATTCTCATGAAAAGACTATAATTCACAAATGAGATTTTAAATATGTATTTCAATATAATAGCCTTTATTATTATAACATAAAAGGTGCCTTGATCCATTGTGCTATGAAAGAAGAGGTCCCTCCTCTAATTGAATAAACACATGGATGCATTTTTAGTCGTCACTATATTGGACATGTTGTATCATGCAAATGCCTATATATAGGATACTTTTGGCCTAATATTGAAAACAATTTTATCACATTTGCTAAAAAGTGTAGACTTTGAAAAATCCATGAAGATCTAATTCGTTCACCACTAATCAAGCTCCAAACTATAAAATTTCCTTGGCCATTTTCCATGTGTGGATTAGATCTCATTATAAACTTACCTCAATTACAAGATGGGCATGCTTTTATCATCATTTTTACTAAATATTTTACCAAATAGTTAGAAGCCATACCTCTCATCAGTGTCACAATAACTATAATTTATAGATTTATCCTTAACCAAATCATTTGTCATTTTGGATTTCCCCATACTATAATTTATGATAATCGCATCAATTTTAAGAATAAGTACATAAGTAGTTATGTGCTAAATTCAAAATATCCCACAAATTTTCCACACCTTATCATCCATAGTGCAATGGATAAGCTAAGGCCAATTTTTTTTTTTAATAATAAAATTCAAAAGACCATCCATGAAACCCATAAGGATTGGCATCTTCGTTCATATGTTTCACTTTGGGCATATCATACTAGCATACATACTACCATGGGGGTAACACCATTATCTCTAGTATATGGTTGTGAGCATATCCTTCCATTATAAGTCAAGCTTCCCTCCTCATGTATATCTCTTCATAGTATCATATCAGCTAAGGAATTACATGAAACTTTCCTTCATGCCCTCTATCTTCTTGATGAACACTATCTAGCCAATCTACAACATAGTCACGAATCTAAGGCTTGTATCACCAAGTAACATAATAAAACTATTAAAGTCTACACTTTAAATACTGGTGATTTAGCACTTATGTTAGGATATAAACTTGATAAACAAGGAAAATATTCCCAAAATAAGTGGGGCCCTTATCTAGTGAAATATATTTTTAGTGCTAGCACCTCTCACCTACAAACTATTAAAGTCCATGATTTCAAATATCCCATTAATGAACAATTATTGAAGAAATACTTTTCTTAGATATTTTCCTTTTTATCATATTTATACATGTTATACTAGTAACACTATCTATAGGATTTATACATTTGTATCACCCTATATAATAGTCTCTTCTTACAGAAACTTTAGTTCCTTCTCTTGGTCCTTTGGTTTCTCTTTCTTATGAGTTTCATTGTAATACTCTAGATAAGAATCAATGTTCCTCATTAATTCCTTTTGATTTCATTGACTTGTTATTTATAATGTTTTTTTTACCCTCTTTGGTTTCTATTATATGATTTTTAATGTAAGATCATGGATATAACTAGGCCCTCCTCACAAATACCATTTCTACCATTTTGTTTTTGATGCTTTTTTTACCCTCTTAGGTTTATCTTTTGTGAGTTGCAGTGTAAAACCATGGATATGACCAAGAACTCCTCAAAAATACCATTTTTTCCTTTATTTCAACCTCTTAGGTTTATATTTTATGAATTTTTAGTGTAAGACCATGGATAGGACCAAGCTCTCATCACCATTTTATTGCAAAACACCTTTTGTTCTATGAAGTGTTCCTTTTGTTTAATGTTAATAAATGGTCATGAATTTATGATCCCATAATCTAATATTTGGTTTCTTTTTTCCTTTTGTAGATAAAACCTTAATAAAAAAATATGTTAGCATACTTTTGTACACTTCCATACATTTTTATGATAAGGAATCATACTTACCTATCACTATATTCCTTTTTACCTATGTTACCTTTTTGTGATTTGAAGTACCTCAAATTATTTCATGTTCACTCCCCTTGATTTCCTTTCCTTCCATTTCATTTTAGATAAAACAAGGTCGAAAGACAAGATAACTCTTTTATTTCACATGAATATATAATAATATTAAATACCATGCTCTCTAAGATATCTTTTTTAAGAAACCAAGTCCAAAGTTTTAAAATGAAAGTAATTTTTTTTACCCATGTTTGTTTATCTGAATCCATATGGAGGTGGAATATAAAATTCCATAAAAAATTAAAATACAAATCATTTAAAACAAAAGGAAATAATAAAAATGAAACATATAAACTCAAAAGTCAAAATCACACCAAAATATGTGATTCATATCACTTATCCTACCTCTAATCAATGCTTAAACTCCATATTTATGTTCATGATATAGATGAGGTCCATTGGGGTGTGGGAAGCCAATAGATTGGGCTAGGATAATTCATAAGTAAACATCTAAGTGATACCTAATTTATCATGCAAGTACCCAATCTTTGTAGTAGACTAATGGCTATGTAAGGGGTCTTGAAGAATGGGAAAGAATTTGTGGGAAGGTATGTCCATTTTAATTTTAATGAATATAAACTTCATGGGATGATTTATATACATCATTTAGTGACCCAAGACTTTTGTGGTTAGGAAAAATTATTTAGAGTCCTCTTATTTTGACAACCCTAATTTAAGTGTTTTGACTTATATAAAGAGTTTCTCTACCTTTTTTCCCCTTCATTTCCATCACCACCCATTTCATTCCCCCCTTGATAGGGAAGTTTTATTCTAGATCCTTTTTCTTATTTCTATATTTCCTTGTTATTCACATTTTTAAACATTCTATCACCAATCTGTTTTGATATTTTCTATCCTTAGACCAAAAAATTATGATTGAGTGACTATAGATTAATTTATTTACACCATTTCTTTCCATTTTTATAATTGCCTTGGTTTAGTTGAAAATTTTCCATTAGTTTACCTCCTTTTTTTAGACAACTTCATCCATTTCAATATTTTGTTATACTTCCTTTCTTTTAGACACCTACATCTATTTCTATTTTCAATACTTTTTCCATTGTTAAACAAGGTTGGATTGTTACTTCTCACTAAATAATGGTGTTTTCCCTTTTATGCACTTTTTCCATTGATGATTAAGTATTTTTACTACTCACCCATCAATGTCATTTTACCATTTCTTTCCCATCTTTGTCTAAGTAAGTATTGTTAATAATTTCACATTGATGTTTGATTACCATTTTTAAATGTATCCTTAGTTTGACTTGGTTTGTTTACCTTTATTAATTAAGGTATAAGTGTTTGATTTTTTTGTCATTTAGTAGTCTTAGATTTTTTATTACCCTATTTACTTATAATTTATCATTCTAGCTTCCAAAATTTCTAAGTACATCATGCTTTCACAATTTAGTTATCTTGGAAGTCTATATGCCGTCCATGATCAAAACTACAAACACAACAGATAAGCATTCAACAATATAGGTAGGTCAAGGTGTACATGCATTTAATTTATTTTATTTATATCCTTTTCAATCATTTACTTTTGGTTATTTTATACTTTAAAATACTAGAATTTATATAGCTTCAGAGTTGTGTGTCATTATGTTCTTTTCTCAAAGCACCATTTCATGTTCCACTCGAGTTACATGTGATGAGATTTGATTCAGGTGTATATATACACATAATATTTAAAAAATTTATCAATTATTTATGATTTCTCTCTTTTAGTAACCTATCGAGTCTCAATCTCTCTGAGTGCATGCCTTAAAATATGCATCATGAAAGGGGTGGGTAGATTATTGGTGCTTTATAGGATTTTTGTATCCTATACCACCACTTGATATCTACACAACTGTATCCTATACAGTTCCCTAATTATTTCTTCATATCTTACACTTTCCTCCAAGAAAATCACCACCTTATTTAGCTCTTACCTAAGCCTAAACCCTTTTTTGACATTAATCATATAATTTTAGCTTGGGCCAACCCTATATTCAAATCGATACTTACATGTTATGGGTCTAGGTCAGACTTGGCTAACTTAGACTAGGACCTAACTTGTTTTTATCAATTAAAAATACAAGATTGAATTGGGCTAACCCTATCAGCTAAACTCTCAAAAAGGTTTAGGGTTAGATTCATCTATATACACACATTCAATTTTTCCATTTGTTATAGATATAAGGAGTTAATTATTCATTTGTGATTTTTTACAATCTTCTCTTCAACCATTATAATTGAGGAGTTATTAATTAGGTTTTATACTTGGATAAGTATCATGTCTTATGTAAAATTATTGGATGCTTAGGCATATCTTAGGTATCCTTACAAACCAAAATAACCTCTTGTGAGGTACTTTTGGCCAAGGGAGAGATTGAGGCTCGATGGGTTAATATTAAAGTTAAGTATATTTAAGTTTACTCCTCTATTGTAGTATAGATAAGTAATATAAGTATAAGATTTTTAAAATATTTATCTCTCCATGCATTAGGGTTATATATACATAGTGTAAATTGAATTATTATATGCATGTTTACATTTTATGTTTATTACACCCACTTTGTGCCACAAGCTTTGGTGAGAACTAGATTATATTTTACTTTATTTTGCATATACTTAGTGAATATAGAAACATAGGACCTATCTAGGGTTATTTCATGTTATTTGTTTACTAGAGGCTCTGAAACGCTCTCTAATTATATTATTTTGGTAATAAACTCCTTAGTTAGGTCTAGCAGATCCATCTTGGTCATAACCCCAAATGTCTAAATGTATAAACAAATGAAAGTGTAAGTAGGATTTATATTCTTTGAGCTAGGATTGATTAATAGGTTAGTTACTTATCGTTTGTATACAACAATTATAAGTAATGTTTGACACCTCCAATGTTTGAGAAGAGGATTCACTAGGAACTTAAGCTATATTGAGGAATATATTGATCCATAACTTTCCTTCATCATTACTGACCCCAAAGATTGTCAAGATGCAATAGTTAACTCAATATTAACTCAATCTATGTCTCCCTCCCCCTCTCTTGCATCTAATTATTTTGTATAAATTAAAATAATCTCTACTTCCTACGTAAAAGTAGTAGTATATAAAACTTAATTGACTCCTCCTTATTATCTTTCAATGCATAAATTAGAGGATGCCCTAGTAGACACTTCCCCTATTTTATCCCAAGTGGAAATCACTTAAGTGGAGATCACCATTAAAAATTACCTAGTTGTCACTATTTTCACCATAACACCACCTATCCACATCATGCAGTTTGTGACCTCTCCCATATCTATTAGTGTGGCCACCACTCTACTTTGACACCTTAATCCCCTACTCCTACAACTATGACTACCCTTATCCCACCATTATTTACTCCCTCTTAACCCACATTCACTCTCGCTTCACCCATAATCACTCCCATAGTGTCTTACACAACCTTTATGTTGGTTTAACCTACTACACAATTTACCAGACCTCTAACCCACACCTCTCCTTCTTCACTATCCCCATCCTCTATCACCATAATGTCAAAAACTAGAGAAAACTAGATGGAATACATCCAATTGGACAAAGTCCAAAGAATAAGGATGATCATCACTGAAGACCCTAAAATCAAATTATAATTTTATAATCTAACATATAAACTTAATAGAGTTTCAAAAAAAATATTTTCCACATAAATTCCACCCATTTTTCATGTGGAGGAAGAGGAATTGTTTATTTGACCTAAAAAATGAATGGTAGATTAAGAGAGTATAATGAGAGGGTATAAGATATCAAGTCTATAATTATTGCCACTAATAACATAGAAAAATATTTTTCAATGTCATAAAGAAAAATATTCAAAAATTAGAGAATGAGATAAGATATTCACTACTATATAGTATCACTACAAAGTTCAAGGAGTCAATCAAGTCACTATATGAGTTTTTATAAGAATTTTATCAATCAAAGGCAAAGGAGATTTCTTGGAAATAAAATGTGAAATGGTATCTTGACCATATTACTAATTTTGAAGCTAAATTGGTGGATCTATCTAGGTATAACAAGAAGTATATGTTCCCTAAAGTAAACCTCCTAACTTCATATAACATTTGGATGAATAAAAATTGGATCATCCATATGAGGACTTCATTACATAAATAATTAGGAGAAATGAATGTTAAAGTCAATAATATCAAAACTCCATCCATTCAAATATGTAATTATTATAGGGATCAGGATCGTGTCATTATTTAAATTAAATTTCTAACATGATTCCTTTATGGAGTTTTCAATTAAGGTTGCCAATTTCATGGCTAAGTTCAATAAGAAATCTAGGGAAGCTAACAAGGTAGGAAGTGGATAAGTCATTTAATTGGTTAACTATGTGAAATAAAAGGAAATTATAATGAATGGAACCATTTACACCCTTGTCACAAACCATGTAGGTCACCTAGGCAAGACAAAGGATATATTCAAAATTTATATTATTAACCAACCTACAATTGAGGGAGATTATTCTGCATGTGTTAAGGATATGTAGACCCAACCCATTAGTTCTTTATAATATGACATATCTCAAGATAATTTTCCTCCTAGTCCCAATCCTTTAGGTTGTATTCCTTAGGTAAGTCCCACATAGGTTGACACTAATTTTTATGCTAGCACTAAATAAACACCACTGAGAGCATGATGAGAAAGAAAGAGAATCATCATTTATGATTTATTTAAATAATTTATAATTACTAATGATGGGTTAGTATGACATATACTCCCTAAGGAATTTAAAGATAGAGAAAATATAAATTGTAGTTAGGAGAATATTTCCTTTGAAAAATATAAAGAGGCCCCTATTTGGTCAAATCTAGAATATTATGCATAGTGGGCATGCCTTCCCCACTCATTACCTTCATTCTTTATTTATCTTTGTTGTAAATATTTTGTGTTTATTCCAACTTTGATATAATAGTTATAAGTAGGATCAATATTATTTTGAATGACTTATTCATGTTATATATGTGCATCTAAAACATTGAAAACGGATTAAATGTCTTAATGGATAACTTAGAATAATGTATAAATTATAAACTAATGTTTATGGTCTCTTTATTCTTATTTCTGAAAGCCTTCCTCAAATTATTAGTGTTATTGTGGTGGATGTATGTTTTTATAAGATTATGGTATGAATATTTTATATGTTATATGTGATTTATTAGGATGATTGAATCAATAAATTGATAAATATTTGAATTTCATTTTTATTATATAAATGGCTAGGTATGAATGTTTTTGTTAACAATCTTCATGTATAATCATATTATAAAATGTTATTTTATGTGATAATGTTCATCACAAGTTCCACCTCAAAATCCCTAATTTTAATAGTATATTTTGAGCTTAAGTAGATCTATCTATGTAGAGTTAATTTTGACTCAGATCCACAGATAGTTTATACAAATAATAGTCTCCCCCATTAGTTTAGTGTTGGCCATTTTTGGCCCACATACCAAGCTTGTGCCCAGATGGATTAGTTTGCTAATGGATTAGAATATGGACAAAATTTATGAATGAAATGAGTTATCCAAGGATGTCCTTTTCCTCACAAAGCTTTTGAAACACTTTAAGTTCACTTAAAGTGTAAATTGTCAATTTCTAAAGGATAGGTCTAGAGTTGTAGAGAAGGATTCAAGTAGTGTTAGGGGTTTGTCAATGATGTATCCAAGGAAACTAATGGATGATATTGATGATATGTACATGTTTGATAGACCATATTAGGTGTTAAGAGTGCTTGAAATGACTATGGAGGTGCATGGTATTCATATGGTTCTTCATTGTGTTCATCTTAACATTTTGGGTTTAATGGAAAAAATATTTAAGTAGTTTGTTGATGTTATCATTACCAAATATGGGTGAATCAGGTAGAATTTTTAATATGGTTATATTTCATTAGTCCCAAGAACATATTCACTAAATTTTAGACCATACATCTAATCATGACAAAATTTATGCATGTTCAAAGTTGGCTCCTCAGACATAATTCAGTAAGTTTTCATACTTAGCCATTTTTGACCATGATAGGCATGTGGATGCCATGAAAAAACACATATGTCAGTTCACTTGAATTTTTTTAAAACACACTTATAAATCTCCAATAAATTTGGTCCCTCCATGATTTTTGTGCTTCAAGATATAAATCTTCAAAGTTGGTCAAATAATGGGATATATTCACACAAATGTAAAATCTAAGCCACTAAAACAATACATTAGAGATTAAATTTGATAGTCTATGGTATATAAAATAATTCCATGCAAATTTAAAATGATTATCTTGTGGACATTAAATTTAAGACCCAATAAATACCTTTTTTTTTTAAACCCAAGTGGATCTAATGATTGGCATTCATTCATACTATGGAAGATTGACAAAGTGAGAAGAGTAAAAAGGTCAAGGAGATCAAGTATTTGACACATGTCATAGGTATGTAAATTTATAGACTAATAATAGGATCCTGAGTACAAATGTGGGACCACCAAGTGGTACCAACTCAGACAAAGTTGATAAGTCAAGGGCAGGATAGATGGCTCTCACTCAATCATATGGATCAAAATCAATAGATCAAGATGAGTCAATGAGTCAGTAAGCTAAGTTAGTTTATCAATAAGTAATTATCAAAGAGAAATCCTAGGGAGCATCTAGTAAAGGTCAAAGGAGCCATTTTCAATCAAGGCAGACAAATATGAAGGAACCTAGCTCGAAGTATGGTTTGGGCTGAACCATATGGACATTGTGAGATGTAACATCATCATTAAGGATCCATAAGGGAAAAATAGGTCTTTCAGACCTAATATAGATAAATATTTGATAGTTTTAATGATGAAATGGGACCATGCATTGCTAGCAGAGCTCTATGGAGGCAAAATGGGTCTTTTAGACCTAATATAGACCAAGGGGGGTGGAATCTTATTACAAATCAAGAACATGCACTTATGAACTTATTTTGTTGATTAAAACTATAGGAAAACGTAATAACCTTAGATTATTTTTATATCTATATGATGTACCTATGATCCAAACATAGAGATAGAGTAGATATGTGATTAATGCAAAGGGTCCTTATCTTTTAACATGGACTTATTTTTGACAAATAGTTACATAAAAGGCACAATGCCATGATTCTATTAGATATATGAGCATGAAGTTTTGTATTCAAGTGAGAGATGACATGAAAGATCAAATAAAATGACTAGTGTTTGGAATTGTAGCTACAAGCATTCAATTCATCTTTAGAACCTTTGGGGACTTTCTCACTCGATAAGCCATGAGTAGTGTCTTGATTGATCAAGAAGGTGGCAAGTATTTCATTGGATAAGGAGAAAAAGGTGGTATCTAAAGTTCAATTAAGGACATAATATGGTGTGTTACCTCTCTATTGTCATGTTCCCACATTATTTTTCTCTCTTTCTTATCCTATATATCCTGGTCTCATTCTCATTAAAGGGGTTCTCAACTCGTAGAATTTATCATTCTTTTTTGGGACAAGGATACTCATTGAGACTCTTCAAAAAGTGTGCTCATTTTATATGGTTAAACCATGTTAAAATATTATAATAACTTCCTTTTGAAGTAATAGGATCAATTCTTTGCTTATCTCTTGTCTTTAATTATTACTTAGTATGCTTGTGTATGGTGTATTTGTGAAGGAGATTCTTCCTAGTTTACTATCCTTCTACTTTCCTCTTTGAAGGTATTATCAAGCTAAATTTTAGGTATATATTAGTGATTTACTTGGAAATTATTCTATGAAATATTTATGTAACCAGTTAAATTATGAGATTTAAGCTATAATTGTCTTTTGCTCATCCAATGTGTGTTTAAGCTTTTATGAGTGTCCATTTAACTTTGGTGCATCACCCTTTTAGGATTCTTAGGATCCCTTATCCTCTTTATAAATATTTTCCCTATGAATAATTATTTTATATTTATTATAGGTGAGAATCAAGAGGAAGTTGGCCTTCTCTGGAAGTCCAACCCCACCATAGGTGACCCATAGCCTAGGGTTGTTCCCATTGTGTAGCAAAATTGGAGGGAGCCTGAATAACTCTCTCCAAGGGTGAAAATTGAGCCTAAAATAGTTAGATAAAAAACTCTTATACCTTATTGTCCCTCTATTTTATTTTTATTATTATTTACCCACTCTTATAGTTAGGAACCATCATTAATAACCACATTGGTGATAGTGGAAGATATCTTTAGAATGCATACAGTTTTTAGATTTAGATTTTGAGCTCTATGTTTGTAATACTCACACACCATTATTTATTTATATAAGGCTACATAGGAGATAAATAAATAAAAAATTGTGCCTATATTGTATTTGTAAATTATAAAAGGAGAGAGACTTCATCTAATTCATTTCCCTTAAGGGTGTGCATAAAATAGACATGAAAATAGAGAGGGGAAATTTTTTACTAAAAAAAACCAATTAAAAATAAGATGCCATGGATTTTTAGTCTTATTATCTAACAATTTACTTTTATTTTATGTATTTATTCATCTCTAGATCACTTTTAAGCAATCATGTGATAAAGGGCCTTTAGAAAGTAATAGTTATTAGGGTAATTGGATTGATATTTTGATTCATCTATGTTTATATAAATATATAAATGACCAATATATAAGGTTTTCATGTAAATTTAATTCTAAGCTTTTCAAAGTTAATTCAAATCCATTTTTTCATTATTATTTTATTTTATTTTGATTGTCATTATTCAATGAGTCAAGATTAGTAATACATGTGCCCTTTTATCACCTAGTATGTAGGATTTGATTGAAATGAGTTAGTGCATGAATTTACATGTGGATGAGACATGCTTCATCATTTAATTAGTTTAGAGGACTTAATATTCTCAATTTGAGTGTAGTGTTGGAACAACTGTGAAGTTTTAAAATTTAAAAATGTGCCACATGGCATGAAAATATAGGCTTGTAGGATCATTGTACCTTAGGATTAGTCTATGTTCTTAAATGGGTTATGACGTGAAAGAGTTTGAAATATTTGCATGTAGTAAAATATAATCCATTAATAATCTTTCACTTTGGACCTTTTTCATACTTCTTAATGAGTCATAAACTGTGATAGTGTGAAAATGTACCACATGGTAGGATTTAACTCATTTGTAAAATCATAATTGGTAAGAGTTGTGGAAGTGCATGGATTTAAATTCATGAGATATAGGAATGTGACCTGCATGGAAAATAGAAAATTAAACCAATCAAAATAAATGTAGGGTGTGTTAAATAAACTAAATAAAATAAAGTTATAACATTTAAGAGAATAAATGTAAAAAATAATAGTAGAACTAATTTCAATATTTTTACAAGGTCATCACATAAGTGAAAGACTCCAAATAATTAAATTAATAATTAAAATAGGCATGATTTTTGGTGACTAATTTGTAGGGAGACTTAATAAATTTGGATGTTTCTTTCAAACACTTAACTCAAATTTGACTTGTTATCTAATAATTTAGATCCAAACTCTAGAATTATAAATAAAACTCTATAATTCCCAAAATTTACATCTCAAACACACACAAAACCACACCAAATTTTTTTAACACTTCACTTGAACACACTGCCACTAAATATATATATATATATATATATATATATATATATATATCAACAATCATAGAATTATAAAAGGAACAACTGGTAAACAACACTTACCATAGCAAAGTTAAATTCTAACACATTTTTCAATCATAAAACACTAGTACTATATATTAACCTCTTACATAAAAAGAAATACAATAAAAAATAGGCACATGTATAAGAATATTGAATAACTATAAGCCAACACTGAAGGTTCACAACTCAGACTCCATAATAATGAAATTTATTTCAACTTGGTGAAACTAGACTACACTCTTCGTGAGCCCAAACATTAGACAAAGAATCTATTATCACATAATAGCTATATTAAAAATATAATATACATATAATTAAATTAGATCAATGTAAATAATGAAGGGTTAATTAAGTAAATAGTGTAATGGTGAAAAACATAAAAGCACAAATGCACCATGGGATCAAAAAAAACTTTGAATGACCACAATAGAAATTTTTCATGTAACTTTAATTACAAGCTTATCAAAGTTAATTAAAATCCATTTTTTCATTATAATTTTATTTTATTTTGATTTACATTATTCCATGGGATGAGATTAGTAATATATGTGCCCTTTTCTCACCTATTGTGTAGTATTTGATTGAGTTGAGTTAGTACATGAATGTCCATGTGGATGAGCCTTGTGTCATCATTTAATTAGTTTAGAGAACTTAACATTCTCAATTTGAGTGTAGTTTTAGAACAAATTTGAAGTTCTAAAATATAAAATGTGCCACGTGGCATGCAAATATAGGCTTGTAGGATCATTGTAGGCTAGGATTAGTCTATGTTCTTAACTGGGTTGTGAGGTGAAAGAGTTTGAAATATTTCCATGTGGCACAATATAATCCATTAATAATCTTTCACTAATATATACCTTTTGCATAATTATTGATGATTCATGAAGTATGAGAGTGTGAAAATGTACCACATGGTATGATTTGACTCATTTATAATCTCGTAATTGGTAAGAGTTATGGTGAGTGTATGGATTTACATTTAAGAAAGATAGGCATGTGACCTACATGGTGAAGGATAAATAGTTAGAAAATGGAAAAAATAGAAAAATAGACCAAGAAATATTAATGTAGTCTCTTCTAAATAAACCAAATATAATAAAAGTACAACATTTATGAGAATAAATGCGAAAATAATAGTAGAACTAATTTCAATATTTTTCCATGTTCATCACATAAGCCGAAGAATCTAAATAAATAAATTTATAATAAGATAGGTATAATTTTTGGAAACTAAATTTTTTGGGAAACTCAATAAATTTGGATTTTTCTTTCAAACACTTAACTCAAATATCAATTGTTATCTAATAATTTAGATCCAAACTCTAGAATTACAAATAAAACTCTATAATTCCCAAAATTCACATCTCAAGCACACACAAAACCACAAAATTTTTTTTTAACACTTCACTCAAACACACTACCACTAAAAAATATATAATAATCAACAATAACACAATTATAAAAGGAACAACAACTGGTAAACAATACTTACCATAACAAGGTTAACTTCTGACACATTTTTCAATCAGAACACACTAGTACTATATCTCAACATCTTGTGTCAAAATAAACATAGTAGAAAATAGATACATGTATAATAATATTGAATAAATATAAGCCAACATTGAAGGTCCACAACATAGACTCCATAACAAGAAGGTTTATTTCAACTTGGTGAAACTAGACTATGCTCTTCACAAGCCCAAACATTAGATAAAGAATATATTATCGCATAATAGTTATACTAACATGATAATATACATATAATAAGATCACATCAATTTAAATAGTGAAGGGTTAATTAAGTGAGAAATGTAATTCTAAAATCCACAAAAGCACAAATGAACCATAGGCTCACAAAATGACTTTGAATAAAATATCCCAAAACCACTACAATTAAACTGATGTTGAAAATAAATCATTGAAACTAAGCAAAACTCATATGGGTCAAAAAAACATACCTAATGTAATAAACACATGAAATGAAAAGTCTAAATAGAAATGAAATTATCAATAGAAATCTAATTCCCCTAGGAAACTACTAATGAATAGGATACAAGGAGGACTCACCAAAAATACCGAACAAAGTTGAAAATTAAATAAAAAAGGTTAAAATTTAATATGAAAATCAAGGTAAGAGGATGCAATTTTTATATTTAATAAATATTAACCTAAGTTATTAATGTGACACCCTTTTTATAGTGACCTCTTAGACTAAAATAGGAACAAAAGAATTTTTTTGAATAAATTTGATTTGGAAAGGGGGATTTAAAAATAACAAATGAACATCAAATTTGAAAAGAAATTCACCTATGTAAATTTAAAGATAACTATAATCTCCAAAAAACTCTATTTTATCTTCAAAACACTCTAACTAATTTAGGAAACACAATTTTAAATTGACTTTGTATGCTAAGAAAATGGAAACATGTGTATTATCACAATGGAGTAGAAAAATTATAGTTATAGAACCTAATTCACAAATGGTAATTCTACACCTTGAAATTTTTTATTTATTTTTTAAATGTAAGTTTTAATATTAATTAAAACCTATTTCTAAGTTGATTTGATTGATTTTCAAACATAAAACTCTTAGTGAAAACTTACACTGAATCTCATAAGGGTGCATACAAGCATCCAACCAACAATATATAATCCTAGTGGAAATGATATATCTATTTTTTCACCTTTAAAAATAGTAATTAAGTCTCAAATTCATTACACTCCACTAACAATATTTATAAGGATGTCTCAAGGCTCGCCATGATCAACCTATCCAAATGGGCTACTACAATGATTAAGCTAAGTGAATCATAATGTTTACATCAATACACCCATTAATAATTTGACCTATAATTAATTAGCGTTACTCATTAATTTAAACTGTATATGATTGATAAAATGCTATATGTATGAATAATACTTCAAATTAGGATTATTCAATAATTTAAAAATGCTAAAGTAAGTTAAACCTGTTATATTCCAAGTTTAACATTACCATTACTTTTTAGGCATAAAATATTATTAACATTATTTTAGTATTTGATTAATTTTTTATTATCACTAACTTTATCATAGAAGTATGAATATTAAAAATCACAATATTTGTTATTTAGAATGATTACCTATTCCACTTAATTGATGTTTAATTTTTCTCCTCAACAAAGTTCTTAATTAAAAAATAAAACAATTTCCAAATCACTACTAGAAGTAATTATATTAGTCAAAAACTACCTTACATTTATCATCAATACATCAAATGTTACATACAAATTGTTGAAAATTTAGATTAAGGACTATTATTATACATTGATATCTTCAAATAATACTCCAACCATAATATCATTTAAATACATAAGCTCTTACATGGAATATTTTTTAAGGTAAGACATGTTGATGTCTTAAAATTGTGTTAGATCTTAATCAACAACAATGGGAAGTTTCAACCTGTGGGACAATGCAGCTTGAAAACAACCTCCAAATTTTAGAGAAGCTGGTCTCTTGTTTTGTATTGGGTGTCGGGGAAAAGGGATAGGAGACTAAACAAAAATGCAAAATGCAAGAATTGAAACCTAACTATGGCAATGCATCTGAGATGAATCCTAATTCTAACCTGAGCACAGTGAAACTATTATGTGATTTTATTACATTTAAGAGCAGACAAGTGCATGATTAATGTAAAAGATTGGAATAATAGAAACAAAGGCTCACAATAGGGGAGTCTTTTGCTAAGATACAATAATTTTCAACAAAGGTATAGTGTTCAATATTCTTAATAGAATCTTCCAATCACATAGGAGGTGTAGAAGTCATGCACAGTCATTTAAATCTTCAGATTCAAGAAAATGAGACAAAAGCAAATAACGTTTCCAATCACCGCACTAGAAAATCTACAGTATAGATTACTTTACAAACAACACAGATAACATCAACAAAGGCATGGAGCTCAAATTTCCTCAATTCATTTAGCCACATAAGGGGCATAGAAACATGCACAATTACATAAACTTTACAACTCAAGAAAATTGAGACAAGAGCAAATGATATTATTGGCCACAAACTTTAGATAGTCTAAAACTATGAGAATTCCCCCTCCCCTTAGATTTTATAATTCATCTTCTTTTATAGCCTCGAATACGTAAATAAAAAATAATAATATGAACTTTGGTGTATTTAATGCTTTGAAAAACCATGCTGGAGAAGAATGACTACCCTTAACTTCGGCATGGTGATTCCTGACTAGTTCCTCTCTTCGCGCCTGAATTTCAAATTTCATCACCTACTGGGCTGCTCAACTATCTATTGTACCTCTTCTATTAGGAGACAAATAGATGGCATCTTCAATGCTTACAACCCTAAAAAAACTACCTGGTGCACTACTCCATCTACTTGAATTAAATCTTACCGAATTTCCCTCCATTTTCACTGTAATAGGTAGACATGCACTCTATTTTATTTGTAATGGGAGAGGACCCTTAGCTAATTTATGAAAAACTCTCCTTTAGGCATCAAAAAATGACATTTGGCACTCTCCATTGGGTTCATCGAAGACACGTGGGCCTCTCCCTTTCCTTGGCTATGTATAGATTTATTCAGGACTCATAACAGGCACTTATGGATGGTGACACCTGGCAGCTTTCATGGATTTTGAAGTAACACCTGAGGCCCACCACAACCTTTATTCAGTAATGAAACTTGAGGATGATCCCTCAGATGTTGACATGTGGAAATCTCTACTGCTCCTAGGAAGATACGTGGCATCTTCTACTTCTTTGTCTAAAGGTACATGGCACCTTCCACTGCCTTTTGGGGATGGGGTAGAAAGGGACCGAAGAGTGACACTTGGTAGCCTCCACTGCTCTTAGCACTTAAGAAAAATGAAAGGATGTCTTTATGTGTTGAATGAAATCATTGGACCAAAGTCTCTTGGATGACGACACGTGGTGGCTTGTGATTTTTCTCCAAAAAGGTATTTCAGGGTCTCTGTAACTATCACTTGGCACTTTTCACCTTCTCTACTACTTTATGTTGAATGTCTTTGAATGAAGTGCAGATGCCAATATGAGACATGGATGCTGACACGTGGTGCATTTTGATTAACTACTAATGGGTATGTGGCATTGTCTACGGTTCTCAAAGGTTATAGAAAGGGGTCTCAGGGAACACCAACTATCGGCTTTGTCTCCTAAAAAGTGACACTTGGTAGCATCCACTTGAACTAATACTTAGGCAAAAATGAGATGAAGGAAAAAAAGGGGAAAAAGACCTACTCAGAGGGTGACACTTGGTAGCTTTTGCTGCATCTCAACACTTAGGCAAAATGAATCGGCCCTCTGCTTTAAAATTATGTCACTTCGCCTGAAGAACCAAAATTGTAGTGCTCGACTAAAAATAATTCAATACAACATAGAGTAGGAAATTACTCTATAGTTATTAGTGACCATCAGGGCTTTTGAGCCTGCTCAAAAAGAACCTGACTCTTGCTCGATCAAAATTTCAAAATTTATAGCTTCAAAAGAGCTATTTGGAAGATATACCACTCATGGTCGAATAATCTTTGCTTGTTTTACAACTCATCAAAAGCCAAATCGAAGCTAATGAGATCCTTGTGTGAGAAGGTTTGCAGGACTTGGGCAGTGGCTTTTAGCTTAGATTCTAGCAAGAAAACAAGAATTAGAATAGTTTTGACCTCACAGGTTGGAGAATCATCTTGCAAGCTCTAAAAAAGCTCTAAAAAACTATTTGATCCCTTTGCCTAGCTAGCATCAATAGTTAGATTTGGTCCACCATCAGCACCATCCTCACATCCAAAAATGGGGAAGGAAGGCCTAGTCACACTAGATATTCAATGTGTTGCCTCATTTTACCAATGCCTTTGTTGATGACATCGAGACAGCTTCTACAGTTGTTGGTTGTGGCATTACGACTGAGCTCCTCATTAACCCATTTCATAGTGGCCAGTCTATTGTGAATCCCCATGGATGCCAATGTTACATCCCTTGAGTTGTAGATCTTCTCTAATAATGAATGAGAGTCTGTGACTCTCAAGGAGATTATGGCTAGAGTGATTCATACTAGATTCTTGACCATCTCGCACAGCTACTGTGCATGGCATAGGAAGCCAAAAAGTGGCCTAAGCTAGAGAATATCTAAAGAGATTCTCTCCCATGCTAACTTGTAGAGTTCCTTCACTAGCTACACCATTCTGACACCTCTTGGCCTATTGGTTAGCTTAATTGCTAATTGCATGGTCTGTTGTTGCTCTGCCTAGAGTTGGGCTTGAAAAGCTGCACCATTGTTCTGTTCTTCTAGCAACCTTTGCTATGATTGGGTAACCTATAGTTGGAGTCCTTCGACTCTTCCCTACAATGTTACATTTTCCCATCTTAGAGTTGTTGCTGCATCCTTGACAAGTACAAGCTCTACTTTCAAAGAATTATTTTGGGCCTAAATTGCCTGTTGAGTCTGGAGGGAAACAATATCTTGAAACTATTTCTATAGACTAGCTATCTCATTGTCCTTCTAGTTTATTTGTTTGGCCAAACTATTACAGTTTGCCTTTTACTTGGCCAGGTTGGCCTCCATCTTCTGTAGTCTCCTTGATATCCTCAAATAATCTTCTGTGACCATAGAAGTGGATTCGATCATGAGCTCGACTTTGTCTTGAGGCCTGAATAGGGACATGTTAATGGCCATTGCATTCATGGTGTAGTCTTCTGGCCACATTTGTTTGCTTAGCTTGGCAATGTTGGGTGACAAATGGGTCACCATTAGCTGCTATTGAATGGGGTCAAATTATGACCTCAAATGTGGCACCACTGATGCTTTATTCTCTTTACTCCTCTTCTTCTTCAATTGGGCTTCTCTTTCCTTCCTTGCGGCAGCACCCTACATCTAAAAGGTGGAAGGGGATGCAATATATCCCCCTACAAAGGGAAATCTTTGTGGCAGGCCATATTGGAGAGCCATTGGCTAGCTAGGGGTGAGTTAAAGGGGCACTTTTTTGGGAACAGAGGGGGAGAAATAGGGTAATGTTAAGGTTTAAGGCATCAAGGATGAAGTGAATTGTGAAATGGGAATGGTAGAAGTGGTGGGAGGTGTCAATTGGCTAGGTGGAGGCATGGATTGAGAGGGAGGAGAGGGAGTAATTCCTACCTAAGGAGAAGTTGTAGTGCTCTACATTGGGTGCTGTGAAGGCTGTTCTTCCTCTTCTGAGTCCAATTGGAACTACACCCTTCTTCTCTTCCTAGGTGTTTTTGATGTTCCTACCATCTCAAAATCTCTTGTATAATATCCTAGTATGAACCTTTTCCAAGATAAAAACATGCTTGTTGCAACAAATTTCACTAGGTGCCACAATCACAATGAGCAAGATATTTTTGCAAGAATGCTTAGGAGTTTGTAAACTTTAAAATTTTCTAAGGGATATTTATGGGCCTATCAAGTCCCAAATAACATTAAATTAAGGTGACCATTAGCAAATCCTACTCAATCTTTGGGAAATAGTGAGGCAAACACATTATGCAATGCAAGGTACCTTGGAGATTTTGAAAGATTTGGGGAAGCATTTATTGTGGAAAAAAATAAATAATTAAACAATTTCTAAGACGCCGACTCTACGTTTAAAATGCTTATTTTAAAGGAAAAGTAAGAAAGCAACAGATATGTCATTGATGGAATGTTCTCTGTAGTAGCCACACAGGTTGGCCTACACTTGAATGAGTCTGAGAAAAATATGTATTTGACACCTATGAACTCTTCTTGTCCTTGAATGCCCATTGAATAGTGGTTCTTCATGTTGTTGGGTGTCATCAAGAAATCATGGGCTATTGGTTCTTCATGCTGTGCCTTTTGATATCCATTATCTTTCAGCACATCTTCTTTAGATTCCAGCTTTATTTCATCATCATGCTCCTTGATGACTTTATCCTCTTACAAGGATGAATTAAAAAGCTAGCATCTCTTCTGCATACTCATTTGAATCTCAGGGCTTCCTTCTTCATTTGAAACTAGCTCAGCACCTCCTATCTTAATGACTTGGTTGAGGGAGTGTCCATATTCCTCCATATCCTCTTGCACAATGAGGAAAAAATCTGAAATGATCTCCTCCTCATCAAAAGTTAAGGAAAAAGCTTACGGCTTATCCTCTTGCTCATCAAAAGGGGAGTCTATGGTGATCTCCTCCTCTTCTGTACTGATGTAATCTTCTTATTTGGACATGAATTGAGCATATTCTTCTGCATACTCAATTGCTTCCTTTAAAATATATTCTTCTTCGAAAAGAGGGAAAGAAGAAGGCTGTGATGGAAAATAAGAAGCTTCTTGAGTAAGGGTGGAAGGAATTTGAGGGGAAAGTGAGAGTTTGGGATCCTCTTCCCTTGCTGCTATCATACACTCTGCATTATTGGGGAATCGGTCTTGATGATTTTGACCTTGTTCATGAATAGGGGTGTCATATGTTTGATATGGGATTTGTGGTGGTGGGTATGAAGTTTGGTAGACTTGGTAAGGTTGGTTCTCATGAATGCTTAGCCTCTCTTCTAGGAACACAATCAATCCACACACTTCTAACATCTCATATGTAAGTTTTTGCCAATTCTCCCTCTCAATGGGATCACACTCACTTTTAATCAGGTCTATTGTGTCCCTTACTTGATAGATGATATGAGAAGGAATCTCTTGGCCATATCCCCTTCTTTTGTCAAGCTCTAACACATGTTTTTTAAATCCCAACAATGCTTTTTTGAAAGTGAAAATAAGGTTAGGTTCAACATGGGATGAGACATATTAGGGGGACTAGGCATAAGACTGATGTGGCTCATAACAATATGCATCCTCATTACTCAACATGATTCTAAGAGAAGCTTGTTCTTGATAAAACATTTTTGAAGGAGAATAAGACTCATAGCTATGAGTTATAGAGTTATACATACCAAAGGGATTTCTTAATGATACTGCTTGATTGGCTGGTGACGCAGAGTCATTGTTGGTGTCGATAAAAACCTCCAAAGGTATATTGGCTAAAGAATACACCAAAATTCTTCAACTCCTTGATATATTGGTCTCATCGGGCATGCTAGAAACTATTGATGTCTTAAAATTTTACTAGATCTTAATCAACAACAATGGGAAGTTTCAAGCTGTGGGACAATGCGGCTTGAAAATAACCTCTAGATTTTAAAGAAGAGACTAGCTTCTCTAAAATTTAGGTTGTTTTCAAGCCACATTGTCCCATAACTTGAAACTTCCCATTGTTTTTGATTAAGATCTAGTGCAATTTTAAGACATCAATAAGACACATCAAGTTAATGACCATATCTAGGAACAAAACTTTACAATTGAATCATTAGATAACAAATGTATAAACACCATCTACTCAAACTCAACTCAAAATAAACACATACAAGATGCTACTGAACTAACTTAGGAATATTATATTGTTATACCTTATCTGGCTTTGGAATCTCACCAACCTATACTATAGAAATAGTCAAATAGAAGGGGTCATCTTACACTAATCGAAAGATTTTTAGTCCTTAAATCCTTCATTTTCCAAATTAATAAATAATTCCAAATATATATTTAGGCAATAAGATAGAATAAAATTATAACCTACATGATAAGAAACAAAGAGGATTGATTTTACTATGATAAAGACTATCTAATTAGTACCCAAGTTCATCAACAAACTAATATAGATAAATATAATTTATTACAATAACATAATAGTCTAACATGAATACTAATAATTTAATTACACTAACTTGAAGACTAATACAATTGTAAAAATATCATACAAACATATCAATAACGTTAAACTTATGAGCTCCTTCCTAAGTATATACAAGAGCAGATGGATATCTTAATTTTTTTTTTCATTTGTCAATTTTCTCTAAATATAAGAAAAAAGAGTTAACTCATCGCATAACTAATAAGGTGTGATATAGTTTTATTATTTTCCACAAGGTATACAAAATTGAACTCATCCATCAAACCTAAACTTAATACCATTATTAAAATTTATGTGTTTGCATCAATAGTAATCAAAATGAAACTTATGAACTCCTCATGGGTTGAATTTGTTCCCAAAAATAATAAAGGAAGAGCCAATCTCAATTCTTCATGCAACACGAATAAGTGTTTCAATTTCATAGTAAAAACTCATATCAAAATACTTATGCACATGTCATGCTCCCATATTTAAATTTCAACTTCAAGTCCAATGGTTTATGCTACCACATTTAAAAAAAAAACTTTTGAATCTAAATTTTGATAATATTAATGAAGCAAAAAAGATAAAATTTTTAGTATAAAATTTACGTGTCTCTAAATTACAAAAATAAATATTTATACACTTCATCTTTAATATATACTCATCCAAGATTAAAATATTATCTCATATATATATATATATATGTCATTATCTCATATATATATATATATATGTCATTATATACATTTATTATCTTTCATTGAATTTTTTTTTAAAGAAACAAATTTATTCATTTAATAAATACTAACTATATAATTTTATTTACATATTTATTTATATTTATATTACATTTCTTTTAATCAACCTTATTGTAGGGTTTTGGCTGATAGCCCATGGTCGATCGTCAAGCCCTAAGGTCCTAGTCATGGCCATGATTGTCCAATGGATGCCCCTCCCCTCCCATTATGGGAAGGGGTTAGGGATGGCACAACCACTACCCCCTCATCCCTTATCCCTCAAATTTAAAAATAAATATAATTTTCTTTATATATTTTATTTTATAGTTATATGTTTTTATTTTTTTAAGGTATAAATATAATATTATATATATACACACACTTATATGAATATATATACATATAAATTTTTTTATTTCTTATATATAGACACACACAAGATCACAAAATAATATTCATTATTTATATGTATACATACTTATATATATGTATATATATTTTATTTAAAATAGAAAAACATATTTGTAGTTGATTGAAGTAAAAATCAAGTAAATCAGGAAATTTTGAGAAACACAATGAGAACTAGGGTTTGTATATTTGTTTATTTTTTATGTTTTTAAAAAAAATATTTCTATTTGTTCATTTATTTTTAAAAATAATAGAGATTTAGAGAGAAAAATTCCTTGCATCTTTGAAGCTCCATTCCATTCTCCTTCCTCCTCCATCTCTCTTCCTCTTCTCCTCTATCACTCTTGTTATTTCTCCTTAGCCAATCTTCCAAATGACCCTCAACTATTTTTGGTTGACTTTTAAATGAAGAGACACTTGTATTATTTTACTATTTTCTTTTAGGGTTAAGGTTTTACTCCCTTTTTATTATTTTTATTATTATCATAATTATTCATAAATAGGTTGTCATCATTTTATTTTTATTCGATTATATTTACTATTACCTTGAGAAAATAATTAACAGATGATATTAATTTTATTATCTAACTAGTAATATTATTTAACTATTACTAACATAAAAATACATTTACCCAAATTTGTATTTTAATACATACATAAACTGAAATGACATTATATAAAACAAATTGTTTATTTATTTCAAATTTGAATACTTAAACATATATATTTATTAAATCTATTTATCTAAAAAATATTATTTTAATTACATATATTTATATATCTATGTATCTATATAAAACTTTACATATTCCGAATATTATCTTGGCTCAGTCATAATAATAAAAATGTTATTGTTCTCATATTAAAATTTGGTTTTGTTAACAACACACCCATAAGATATAAGTCAAGCAATTGGGACTGACTGAACATAACATGGCCACATGATGAGTTCTAACAATGTGTTTGAACAACACAAATCCGATCCTAACAAGATAAAATTATTAAGCCTAACACATCGACATGGAAATCCCTATAAGGCATAAGTGACACAAAAGTGATAATATAAAATGTTTCAAGTGTCAAACACATACATCCCAAGGTAGTCTTACAAGAATCTCAATGAAATTGATTCCAAGTCACCATGATGAGATAACCTAATCAAGACTAACTATTAACCATAGTACATCTCACTCACACATCAAGCACAATGATATACTTGACACACCTATCTTTCACATGATGACACATCATCAAGATAATGGTGATGAACTTGAGAGGGGTATTATATCCATCCACCATTGAAAAAGGCAACATCCTTGATGCTTCCAAAATAAAATATTTTATTGATAAAATCTTCATGATATCACATTCTTAGATAGTAGAAATATTTTAATGAGTTAATCTTCATGATATCACAAACTCAAATAGTTAATCTCCAAATGGTTAAAAAAGTGATAACACTAAAATTTTTCTATTAATACTTTGATACACTAGCACATAAGTTATTATTCCAAATAACCCTTGTACAATCCTATGGTATAATAAAAATAAGAAATATAGTGTTAAAATATGGAACCAATATAATCAATTTAATACCACATAACTATGCAATTTTGAGTCAACTATTGATCAAACATACTACCATGTCGTAAAATCATTTTAACAACAAGTCAAAATGGGTCAACCCCACTATAGTCAAATACTTACATAAGGGTATAATATTTTATCATAGATTGTGTTATAGTTTATTTTATGTATTTTAATTCCATTTTAGCTTTGGTCGTAGTCTAGTTTAGTCCTTATGTCATTTGATGTGTGAGGGGTCATTTTAGAACATTTAATGTAAGTAGTAGGTTTTCATTGTGTCTGAGTAGTTCAGAGTCATGGGAGAAGTGTTCATATGCCTTAATAACTTATTAGAGCTATATAAGATTTAGAAAAAACTCATAATAAAATCCTAATTAGACTAGACCATCATGGGATGTCATGTAGAAATAGATGGGTTAAGTCACTTGTGCATATTATACATGTGCTCATAAATCCTTACATGGACAAAATATCACATATGATCAATTCCCTTAGTGCCAAGAACATCCCCTAAAAATATGGTGTCTTTATGAGCTCTAAATTTTTAGATATAAATCTTTAAAGTTAAACAAGTATATAGTGATGATCATGCAGACGTCAAAATCAATCCTTGGCAATTAACCATTGCAGTTAAAATTATGATAAGCACATAAATGTCAATGATGCTCATATGGATGTTAATGATGATCATGTAGATGCCAGAATCAAGCCTTGATAATTACCAATTGGGGTTAAAATTATGATGGGCATGTGGAAATCAATGATGGTCATATAGATGTCAATGGCAATCATGCAGATGTAAAAATCAAGTCGCATAAAATAGCTATTTGAATTCAAATAGAGGCAGATCCAATGATTAGTGTGAACAAGAGTCAAATTTCAAGGAGATCAAATTAAATTAAATTTTTCTAGACGTCATAATCTTGGGACCCTAGATCAATGATCAATGGCTATCATTAGAGGTCACAAAAAAAGAGACTCCAGATGAGATTGATATATCAAACTTGATTGGGTTTCAAATGGACAAGATGAGGCTACATATCCAAATGATAACATGCATAGTTTAAAGTAGAATTAAAAAAATGGAAATATAATGCCATATGGTCAACTATGTAGGATCATAGATTTTATATCAAAACAAGCTCTTCAAACTCATATGTTACCATGAAATCTCAATCGAATACCCAAGATGAGTAATGACTACCAAATGTAAAGAATGAAGTCTAAGAAAGCAATAAATGATTATAAATGATGAATATAAGTGTATAGAAGATAACTAGTAGTTAAGAGATAATTTTATTACTATCATAGCATGTTTCAACCTCTCTCAAATAGTACATATGTGTCAAATCTCTCCAATTCAATTTCAAATGCTCAAGAGATGATTCGTGATGAAGGCAATTTCACAAAGGTTAGCTGAAGTGTCTCTACACCATTTTGGAGAGTTTGTCATGGTTTATATGGAAATTTTTATTCAGATGAATTCATGCTATAGTTCATACTCCAGTCCCTTGCATATGTAACTCTTCCTCTCAGCATGACATGTGTTTAAGTGACCTTTGGGATTCTTTTTTCCCACTTCTCTCTAAAATGCTATAAATAGATACCATTTTGGCCTTTGTAAAAGAGGCCAAACTTAGTATAGATAATCCTTAGTAGTTTAATGTCACATTTTACCTTACAATAATTCAATCAATCTAGATTTTATTTCAATATTATCTTGTTTGAATGTTCAAAGTGATGAATGGTTAAGTTCAGTGATTCTATCCTTTGCATTTACTTATCCTTTCATGTCTTCTACAATAATATCTCACTCTAATAGATTATATAGAGTGTATTAAATTATTTTAGGCTCCTTTTAATATTATGAATATCCTTAGAGTGTGAAATTTTCCCTCTGGTTCATTTTCCTTGTGTTTCTTCACACATCTCACCTTTATATTGAAATACTAATGTTAGAATCCTTTAGGACTTTGAGACTAGTATGTATGCATTATTTGTTAGTGAATGAAATGTGATGTTCATTTAGAAACATATTATCATATCACCCCATTATAATATGTTCAATTCATGAAATTTATAACTCTTTTCCCCATAAGTAAGCATTAGCATAGGTGAAAGCACTTAAAGATACATGTAGGGAGCTATCCCTTAAATCTATAGGTTCAATTCCACTATAGGTACACCCACATACTTAGAAGTGTTACCATGTTTCAAAAATTTAGAAGATGCTTAAACACCCTTTTCTAGGGTAGAATATTTGTTGATAATATTTTTGGCATGCTTGATGGGATCAAGGTCCAATAGAGTGGAAAGATTATCAGTGTGTCTTTCCTCCAATTAGCTTTTAGAAACAAGCAAGTTAGCACCAATGGTGACGTTGAATGATAAATTATAGTTTTAAGCAACCCATGTATATCTCACTAAATATTTTTATCATTTTTTATATCTCATATAAGATATGAGGTTGATATGAAAAACTATAGTTAGTATTCCTATCATGAACCTCCTTATCATCCTAATTATGAACCACATTTTACTCCTCAACAATCCTATCAAAATGGCTATCAATACTATGATCCATGGCAGCCCTATAGTCCTAAATTTACCTCTCCATATAGACACCATGTTGTTGAACAACCCTATGAGGAATGCTACCAAGAAACCTATCAAAATATGCCTTCCTACCAATCCTAATATGAGTCCTACCAACCATACCATGATGCCTATGAACCTAAAGAGTACTCCTATGAGTATTTTTATTAGGAATCAGATTTTTAAATGGATTGTAAACAAATATATTATAAGGAAAAATGTGGATTATTGCATGCTAGAATGCAAGAAGATTAAGATAGTCTTCATCCCCATAATTACCCTCTCCCTTATTCATTATTTGCATCTTATATCAAGTCCTTATTGGCATATATACCATAGTTACTATTCAATGAAGATGACATGAGAACATGGGATGATGATTATGATTTTTTCCTTGATCATCTCATAGAATGGTTAAGAAGTGCTACCCAAAGTTGTACATAGAGATTGGAGATGTTTTAAGAGATAGAAAGAACTCAATGGGAGATTAAAGAACAAATGGACTTGTCAAAGAAGTGTTTTCAATTGTAAAAGGATAGGATGACTATATGAGAGGATAAAGAGATAAAAAATGAACAATTTTTTGTTGAATAAACTCAAGGAGACTAATGCAAGTTGTAACTCCTATTTATGTATATGTTTGTCCTTTTAATCAACCCAAAAAGTCACTTCTCTATGAGATTACTAGTGTATTCATCTTTCCTAAATCAATTAACAATCCCTTAACTACCCCCCATTATCCATCTATATCTCATGACCTTATCTATAAAATTTTCACCTCATCCTTTCTTGAAGAGGATCCCATCTTGAGAGAAAAAAATGAAGAGTAAAAATCTTAAGCCATAGCCACCCAAGAAGATGTCATGAGTGAATATGATGAAAAAATAGCAATGGGGACTCCCTTTGGTGAACACAAATGCAAATCTAATTTCTTTAATGAGGATAAAGACATTGAATATTTGGTTGTAGATATACACAAGGAATTTGGTCAAAGCATGAAGGGATAGGTGTTTGTGAAAGACTCCATATATAATAAGTTAGTTAATGTGCATGATGAAATAATCCTTGAATATGATAGTCATGAGGAGTAAGTGACCTATTGTAAAATGTCAATATCATAATTTAATAATTTTATCAATTTATTGAGTGTCTTGTGATAAATGAAGATGAACACCAATCTACCATACAAAAAGTTTTAGTCATGAAGGAACCTAGTGAAGCTATTGTTAAAGAGGTTGTAAGTACGGATGACTCTCTTGAATCCAAGGAAAAATATTTTGATCTTGAAGAATAGATAACACCATAACATGATGTTAATCCACTAAAATACATATTAGAATAGAAGGAAGACAATCTTTATGACCTCATACATCAAGAACATCAAGACCACGAATATAAAGTTGAAGAGGTGGTGGTTCTCAAATATAAAGAGATCACAGATAATTAGCAGATGCAAATAAATCTATTTCAATAGATTGAAGATATTCACCAATTTGAGGATTTATGTGAGAAAGTTGAGGATGTTTTTATGCAATAAGATTTAATATATATAAATAATTTATTTAGAGATACTTTATTTTCATTTAACATCATGCCAGTAAAGTTGACAAACAACATGAAGATGGAGGAATCAATAACAAAGGTTAAAAGGCTACATGCCTCATTCAATCCTTCATAACATGAAACAAGAGAGGTTTCAAACTTCCTCTTTGATCTTGGAATAATTTTTCATCTCAGGTTAGTTTGGGTTTGAGTTAGTTAGTTTGGTTTATGTGTGTTTTCCTTAAGTGCTCATGAATCACAAGTGTGACTTTACTTAGTTTCTTATCTCATGTGTTATTTCTTGTTTGATTTATATTATTTGGTATGTTTTCAAACTAAATTTGTGTGTCAAAACTACTATAAATGTGACTCCATGGCCCAATGGATAGGATTATGAAACTAGTCATGGCATAGCAAGCATACCACCCTTGGGAAATTGCCGGAGATGTTGACCATTTTGACCACAAGTCAAAATGGGTGAACCCTCCATAGTCAAAAACTTACATAAGGGTATAATATTTTGTCATAAGGTATTTTATAGTCTATTTTATGTATTTTAATTCAATTTTATCCTTGGTCATAGTCATGTTTAGTCCTTGTTTCATTTGATGCCATAGGGGTCATTTAGAGCATTAATGCAAGTAGTAAGTTTTCATGGTGTTTGAGAAGTTTAGAGTCATGGGAAAGGTTTGCATATGCCTAAATAACTTATTAGATCCATATAAGATTAATCAAAATATCATAACATAACTCTAAATAGACTAGACCATCATGGGATGCCATGTAGAAATAGATGGGTCATCTCACATATGATATTATAAATGTGATCAAAAAGCCTTATGTGGGGAAAATATCACATGCTATTAATTCCCTTAGTATTAATAACATACCCTTTAAATATGGTGTCTTGATGAGCTCTCTATTTTGAGATATAAATATTTAAAGTTTAATAAGTAGAAAGTGACCATCACATAGACATCAAAATCAAGCCTCAACTATTAACCATTAGGGTTGAAATTATGATGGGTGCACATATGTCAAAAATTGTCATGTGGATTTTAATGACACTCACATAGATGTCAAAATCAAGCCTCCATAAATTAACCATTTGGGTTAAAATTATGATGGGAATGTAGACATCAATAATGGTCATGCAAATGTTAATGATAATCATGCAAACATAAAAATCAAGTCTTGTAAAATAGTCATTTAAATTTAAATAGATGTAAATCCAATGGTTTGAATTTGAACATGCATCTAGATCTAATGGTTTGAATGAGATTCAATGGTCAAGGAGCTTAGATTGAATGTAATGCTTCCAGATGTCATAATCTTGAGACCTAAAATAAATGGTCAATATTCAAAATTTAATGTTGAAGTAAAAGAGACTCTAGATGAGATCATTAAAGAAAATTCAACTAGGTTCCAAATAAACAAGATGAGGCTACATGTCCAAACTACAACATACATAGTTTGAAGTGGAATGAAACATATGGAAAGAGAATTGTAGATGAGAAACTATGTAGGATCAAGGATTTTGTAGCAAAGCAAGCTCTTCAAACTCATACATTGACATGAAAGCTCAGTCAAAGCCCTAAGATGAATAGTGACTATCAAATGTCAAGAACAAAGTCTAGGAAATCAATGAATGTATACGGATGAGGAATATATATGTCTAGAAAATAACTATAGGAGAACATATTATGATTTTTATAGCATATTTCAATCTCCCCCAATTATTACATATGTGTAAACTCTCTCCAATTCAATTTCAAATGCTTGAAAGATGATCCATGATGAAGTCAAATTTATAAAGGCGAGACGAATAATCTCTACACCATTTTGGAGAGTTTGTCATGGTTTATATGGACATTTATTCTAGGATTAATTCATGGTCTATTTAATACTCTAGTCCCTTATATATGTAACTCTTACTCTCATCATGACAAGTGTTCAAGTGACCTTTGGACTTCTTTTTCCCACTTATCTCTCAAATGTTATAAGTAACTACCATTTGGCCTTTGTAAAAGAGATCACACCTAGTATTATGAAGCCATGTTAGTTTTATGTCACATTTCACATTATAATAATTCAAACAATCTAGTTTTGAGTTAAATAATATCTTGTTTGAGTGTGAAAAGTGATGAATGGTTAAGTGATTTTATCCTTTATTTTAACTTGTCCTTTCATGTCTTTGTCAAGAAAATCTCATTCTAACAAGTCATATAGAGTGTATTAAAGTGTATTAGGCTCCTCTCAAGTGTATTATTAGCCTTGGAGTGTGTAGTTTTCCCTTTGGCTCATTTACCTTGTGTTTTTTCATACATTTCACTTCTATATTGAAACACACATGTTAGAATCCTTTATGATTTTGAAACTAGTGTGTATGTTTTATTTCTTAGTGAATGAAATTTTAGGTCATGTGGAAAACATCTTGGTGCAATAACCCATTAGAATAGTTTCAATTCATGTAAATTTTAACTCTTTTCCCCACAATCAAGCTTAGCATATGTGAAATCACTTCAAGATACATGTATGGAGCTAACACTTAAATATAGAGGCTTGCTTCGACTATAGGTACACCCACATACCTATAAGTGTTCCCATTTAAAAATTTAGAAGAGAATTTAACACCCTCTTCTAGGGTGAAATATTTGGTAACAACGATACCCACTAGACAAAATATCATAACTCTAAAGAATTCTCATATATCATATACACTACCAACTAAAATTAGGAATTATGAAGATTTCTAATAGGAATATAATCACTAATCCACCATAAGATAATATGATATCCACTGTGTAATAATAAATGATAAAAATGACTACCAAGTCATATAAGAAAGCATATATGATGTAATAATATAAAAAATACTCAAATATGCAAGGAATATAGTTCCCATCAACTAAATAAACAATAACATCTCTCCAAACCTCTTTCAACCTCCCAAAATTACTTAGATCTCCCAAATAATCATTATTTCCTCCTTAAACCTCCCATCCTCCTTAGACATTCCAAATAAATAGACATAATAATATATATAGAGAATGCTCACCACTATGTCTGTTGGTTAGGAAGGATGGTGTCATGAACCTATTCCAAATAGATTTTCATCTTGACCCAATAGCTTTTAAAAGCTACTTCTACTCCCCCACATAGTGTACACTACACACATTACAACACACACACACACACACACACACACACACACACACACACACACACACACACACACACACACAAACTAACATTCATCAAAAACCAATATACTATAATAATTTTAAATAGTCATATCAAAATAATCAATTTAAGAGTCAATAAGACAAACAAAATTAGGAAAATAAATTAAATAAATAAATAAAATGTAAATTCATTTACTTCAAGTTTAATTAAAATAAATTATAAATATTTAAAAATCCAAAGGAACAATTAAATAAAAATTCAAGTTTAAGTACAAGTGTTAATTCTAAAAGAAAAAGTAAAGAAATTAAAAACATCACATTACATAAACTATGTGACTATAAAAAGTTACCCAAGGGGAGAAAGAATCAATAAAACTCAATCACCTCCTAGATGTGACAGAACATAATTAGATCAACTACCTCCTAGAGGTAAGATAAATAAGAACAACAATAATGTTCCCTATGATTCCTAATAAGAAGTGATGATATAAATGTGTACAAATAGACCAAGTATGAATCTCATGCTTGGCAGCTAGTGCTAAAAATACCCCAAGAATTATTCCAACCACTTTAGAGTCTCTAAATCATCTAATAAATAAGTCTCTCATCAAATAATGCATCACTCTTGACTATTGCACTTAAATCTAATGATTTTCTAGAAAATAAAATAGTATATAATATCTTGGTAGTCTTGTTCTAATGTAAATGAATAATTACGTATGGATAACTCTGATGTAAAATCACCAATGTAAATATCTCAACATTGCACTATCACAAATGGTCCATAAGGACATAACATTATTCAAACTCAAGTATCATGTCTAAATAGAGTAATCACATTTATGTTATAGCTATAAATCACCTTGGTGTTTGTTTTAGTATGGAATAGTGGTTTTAAGTGTGAGTATTTTTTTATAATATATGTATATATATATATATATATATATATATATATATATAGAGAGAGAGAGAGAGAGTTATTATATATATATATATATATATATATATATATATATATATATATATATATATATATATATATATATATATATATATATATATATATATATATATATATATATATATATATATATATATATATATATATATATATATATATATATATATATATATATACTCGCACTTAAAACCACTATTCCATACTCAAACAAACACCAAGGTGATCTATAGCTATAACATAAATGGTCATCTCAAAATATAATTAAATAACTTACTAATTATATTATAGATAAGAAGGTACATTATTTCATCATAATGAAGAGGGAGACACAAAATCAACCTATCAATATCATAACTACTCAGTTTCTCTCGAGTCACTTGCAGTTACACAAAAGGTTCAAACTACTCAACTCAAGGACAAGGTTATAAATTACAACACTCTTTCTCAAAATGTAAGCATCTAAATCATACTAGGTTCTACCCAGTTATAGAAAACAACATGCACAATATTAACAATGAACTAATATTATCTAAATTCCATAATTGTAATATAATAGAACAATCCCCTTTTATAGCATCAAGGCTTACTTTTAACCCATACGAATAACAAATCATTAACTAGAGCATACTAGCTGAGAGCTACTATTGGTAATAGTTTGATTTTAAAATAATAAATTGTATTATTTTGCTAAATACATACACATTTTGTTATAAGAGTCATATTCACTCAATAAACTAATACATAATCATTATAAGTATACAACAAATAGATTAAATTATCTATTTACCATACACAACATATATACTTACAATTTTTCTCTATATATACTATTTTCATCCAAGGAATAACACCCTAATCAATATAAAAATCTATCATCGAGAAACGAAAGCAAAAAAATCAACCCAAAAATTTTAAAATTTCATCATTCAATTCACTAAATGGTCTTTTGGCCCACGGTGGCTAGATACTCCACCATAATATCACACAAAATAAGTTCCCTCTAATAGGATGCTCCCATATAATAATGGAATAAACCCCATAACTAGAATTCAATGATTACTAATATAATCCATGTATGGAAATATGTACATCCCAACCATGACATACCACTTGTACACACATGAGAAAAGTTACATAATTCAAGAAATAGAACATCATCACTCCAGATCTCCCATTATTTAATTGTGCTCAGATACCAAAATGTAATGCCCAAAATTTACATATCAAGCACACATAAAACCACACCAACTTTTTTTCTACACTTCAGTCAAACCCACTACCACTAACAAATACAAAAGAATCAATAAGCACATAGGTATAAAAGGAACAACAGCTGGTAAATAACACTTACCACATCAAGGTTATTTTTTGAAACATTTTTCAATTACAACACATTATAGTTATATCTCAACCTCTTGCATCAAAATAAACCAACTAAAATATAGGCACATGTCTAATCATACTGAATAACTACAAGCCAACACCGATGGTCCACAACTCAAACTTTATAACAAACAGGTTTATTTAAACTTCGTGAAATTAGACTATGTTCTTCATGAACCCAAATGATAAACAAATAATTTATTCTCACATAATGGTTATATTAACATAATAATATACATATAATGAAACCATGATAATGGTAATAATGAAGGGTTAATTAAGTGAAGAGTGTAATGTTGAAAACCATGAAATCACAAATACACCATGGGCTCAAAAAAAAATTTGAATAAAATATCCTAAAAGTAATACAAATTAAACTGATGTTGAAAATCAATAATTGAAGCTAAATACTACTCATATGAGTTAAATAAATAGACCTAATGTAATAATCATGTGAAACAAAAAGTCTAAACCAAATTGGAATTATTAATAGAAATTTGAATCCCGTAGGACACTAGTAACGTATAGGGTACAAGGAGGGCTCACCAGAAATACCAAAGGAGTTTAAGAAATAAATATAGAAGGTTAAACTTGAATATGAAACTCAAAGTAATAGGTTAAAATTTTCAAATTTATGAAATGTTAACCTAGGTGATTAATGTGACACCCTTTCAAGAGTGACCTCATAGACTAAAATTGGAATAGAAGATTTTTTAAAAATAAATCTGATTTGGAAAGGGGGATTTAAAATTAGCAAATGGAAATAAAATTTGAAAATAAATTCCCTTATATAAATTTAAAGGTAAAGGGAATCTTTATCAAACTCTAGTTTATCTTCAAGACCCTTATAACTAATTTAGGCAACTCAATTTGAAATTGACTTCACAAGCTAACAAAAGGCAAACAAGAGTATATAAATTTTAAAATGTCCTTGGAACTAGATCTAGAAAATATTATCAAAATGGAGTAGAAAATTTACAATTATAGAACCTAATTCACAAAAATTAATTCTATAGCTTAAATGTTTCCATTTCAAAAAAAAATTAAGTTTGAATATAAATTATAACTTATTTTTGAGATGATTTGGTAGTTCATATTAGGATTAATAAATAATTTCAAAATGTCAAGGTAAGTTAATCCTATTATATTGCAAGTTTGACATTACAATTACTTTATTTCCATAAAATATTCTTAACATTGTTTTACTATTTGATTAATTTGTTCTTAGCACTAATATTATCATTTGATTATGAATATTATCAAGCATAATATTTGTTATTTAGAATGATTACTTCTTCCTCTTAAATGATGTCTAATTTTCCTCAACAAAGTTCTCAACTCAAAAATAAAATAATTTCTAGATCATTACTATAAGTAATTATATTAGTCAAGTGTTATCTTATATTTATCATCAATACATTAAATTTTACATATATTTTGGGTGAATATTTTGTCAATCAGCTAATTAATGAACAAAACAGGTCTCTTCAACCACATCAAAGGGAAATTGGTTGGCCAGATGTGTCGGTTTACTACATCAAAAGGGGACAAATCTCTCCTCTCATCAAGGGGAGGTTCCATGTAAATATGAAGGAGCTATATACTATATATGTAAGTAGAAAATAACACTCAGGGGTAGGATAAAACATCCATCTCTCTTTTTTCAAAGATGATGTTAACAAATAAAAGGAGAAATCTTGATGAAATGATAGAAGACACTCCTCTTCTTTCAGAAGTGTTGTTTAATAGACAAAAGGAATATTTTAGGTGATGACAAGTAATTGTAACAGGGTGGAGTAACACAACAGGATGAAATGAGGCATAAAGTCTCCACCTCAACTGCCAAAGAGTGAAATAGAAAGAAAAATGAGGGCACAAAGTCATCCCAAGGTCCTTTACATAGAAATAGAATATGAAGGATAATGAGGGCACAAAGTCATCCCAAGATCCTTTACACAAGAATAGAAAAACATAAAGACTAAAGATAATTATAGCAGCACAAAGTCTCTGTACAACTGGATTTAGGACATGTTCTTAATCACTTTCACTAATTCTGCTTATTTAATCCAATGGACAAAAAATGTATTAAGGAAATAGACATAAGAAAAATTTCCCCAACAACCAAGTTATTCTAGCACAAAGTCTGGAAAGTCACTTGTTTTCTTATTCAAATAACTAAATATGATCAACAATCTGAGCTCAAATTCTTAGTAATGCCTTTCAATTTGGGTAGCATTTTGTTTCTAATGACAGAGAGAGAGAATCCTAAAATAATAAGAGAGAGTCCAATATATAGTGCTCCAAGAAAGACTTGGGCACTTTGTTTCACAAAAATGTGTTACAATGCATTTAATGCCTTTAATGCATTTTAAATTCTATCCATGGGCTATGTTGTAATCTAGCATCAATCTTTAATATGGGCCACTTGATGCATTTCTTGATGTGTGTGCAACTATTTGCTTTACTTGATGCAGAAAAATGGGCCACACCATTAAGTGTTCATGCTCTTCCAATGTCCACCTAGTGGGCTACTTACCTTCTAAAAACATATCTTATGCATGGATATTTTTGATATTTCTCCATCATTCCCCCTTTCCTTGCTATATTTCATCCTTATTTGTGTTATCTGAGATCTCAGGCTATCTCTTTCAGTCTTGTTAGCTCCTTACACTCTTCAATCAATAGTTTTTCCCTTTGGCATTTTGGCCTTTTGCATTCGAGTCTATGTTCCAGCTTTCAAAGATCAATGGCTATTTAATTTCTATGAATTAGATGTCTTCAGGATTATCATCATTAAGAAACCAATGGCTAGTTTGTTTTCCTAAATTTGATAGCTATGGGGACATCACCAGATGTCTGGATTCCAACAGCTAGTTCATGGTATTTAACTTTGATGTCTGTGGGCCCATCATATTCCTTGGCAATTCCTTTGACATTCTTGTTTGATCCTTCCCAAAGGGGACCTACCCTTTGAGGTCTTGAGAAAGGTCCCTTTTTCTTAGTGAGAGCCCCCTCCAAGGGCACATACCCTTCGGGTGGTCTTTAGATGGCCTTCAAGTTTCTTTCTCCTCAATGCATTTTGTCTTCATCGGTGGACTTTTGCTTTGGGATTTTCCCTCAGACAAAATTCTAAAGGAATTCCTTCAAGATTTTTGTCTAAAGGACTTGTGCCTTATTTAATTTTCTATGGGAACTTTTTTGAAAGAATTCCCTACTCTTCACTTGGTCTTTGAAACAGTCTGCCTATTCCCTGCCTACCCTCTGCAAGGGCTATTTGTCCTTGGTTCACTTTTCTAAAGGAATTATCTTTGTTTGCTTTTGATCACTGCCCTCCACAAGGGCACTCAGCTTGGTTCATTTCCCTTTCATATTTTTTTAATGGCCCACTTTGGCTCTTAAGTGCCCTCCACAAGGGCACTTGTCCTTCGAGCTCTTGGAAGATGCATTTGAACTTCCTGATTGAAAAAATGGCTAAGTGTTGAACCTATTTCTTTCTTGCAAAGGCCATAGAAACCAACCTATAGAATTCGTAGAAATGAGTTCATAGAAATATTTTATGATGTCTGTAGATTCAAGCCTATAGAGTCAGTAGATTCAAGTTTGTAGAACTAGGGGAGTCCGTAGAAATGAATCCATAGATTTATTCTTATGAAGTCTGTAGAAATGAGTCCATAGATTTCTTCCTGTGAAGTCTATAGAAATGAGTCCTTAGAACTTGGCTTGCAAAGTCTGTAGATTTAAGTCTATAGAGTCTATCAATTTAAGCCTATAGAGTCTATAGAACTTGAAAAAGCTTGAAAATGGAGAATTTGAATGCCTAGAACAATTTTTGAGAAGGGGAGAGATAATTTTGGTCTATTCAACTAGAATAGTTCAAAATAGTTCAAATTTTGTCCCAAAAATGAGTGATATTTTTGGGGGACAATAGCTAGCTCCAATTGGGGAACTTCCTTCAGTTGAAAACTTAGAACAGCTGAGGGGAGTAGAAACTAGAATCTCTAGTGCCTTGAAGTATGCCATTGGGCCATGGAGTCATGCTACCCAGAAAGAAAGGTGACAAAAATAAAAACAAAAGGCACAAAATAGAACTAAAGACTATACAAATGTACATATGTATAGGTGAACTTATCTAATACTTCAAGAATTGAAGTGATTCAGATGTTACCCATTATAAGACAATGAAGATGGCATTTTATCCTAATAAACTAGTAGGAAACCATTTTGTCTCCAAAATTGGTGACAGGTGAATGGAATTCTCCACCAGGAATCACATTTTTTGTGTACTCCTTTTGGTTCTCTCTTTTTACCCCATGAAAAGATGTGGTCTTCAATTTGAAAACCATAAATCCTTACTCTCTTGGTGAAGAATTCTTTTTGTTGACTTTGGAGCATAGCAGTATGGTCCACTACTATAGCTTGCTATTCTACTAGTCTAGTCTAGCACATGTTTTTATTGTCTCCCTTAGACACCTGAAAAACCATCAGTTCAACATTTCCTTTATCATGGAGGAGTTTGACATATTCATCCTGAGTAGCCTTCAATTTAGACAGTAGCGATTCATACTTAGGAGTGTTGTTCATGTTGTTGAACTACAACTTGCATGAAGAAGGAAAAACATCTCCTTGAGGAGATATCAACACAATCCCAGCTTTAGTATTGTTAGAAGAATTACTACCATCAAATTCCAAGATCCAAACATCATCAAAAACTGATCTTCTATCATATTTCTCTTCATTAGAGATGGAAGATCCTTTTTCATCTGTACTACACCCTACTAATTCTTTTGATGTCTTGTTCGAATCCATCTTTAGATTACCACTTATAGGACTTTCATTAGATAAAACCTAAACATCATCTATGGATAAGAAGTAATTATCCCTACCTAAACACTCAAAAAAAATTGAGCTTCAGGCACTGATGTCTATGCGACAACATATTTTGCCTCCTTTTCAAGGAGCAATCTCTTCATTACACCTTTGACAAGGATCCTTGCCTTAGATAGGTCCATGCTTAGTTCTCCTCCTACATCCTTACAGAAATTTCATCCAAGCAGAATGCCATGGGATGCTAGGACGTCTGCCACCAGAACTGTCATCTTGATTCTTTTGTTTGGGAATGTTGTAAATGTAAATTGGGTGTCCTTAATTTGTCCCAGTAGAGGTACTTATTTTTTCTCCATGGAGAAGCATCTACCAAATGTTTTGGTCAGTGAGAGACCAAGAGATTTTGCCACTTTAGTAGACATGACATTATCTGATGCACCTGAATCTATGATGCAATTGCTTAGTTTGTGACTATTTATCAACAAGGAAACATAGAAAGGATCTATTTTCCTAGGGGAAGCTGAAGGAGTAATGACAAGATTTTTTGGGATGGACATGTTCCTTAGGGGATCATGAGTTCTCTTTTTAATCTCTTCTCCTGTTTCTTAGGGGATCATGAGTTCTCTTTTTAATCTCTTGTCCTGTACAGACAACTTTACTCTTCACACACTCTACCAAACTGTATAACTACTTGAGACTGGATTGCAAGAATTCAACTTTAGACAATTGAATTTTGGTCTTATTGACATGGTCGATTATATCAAATGACTGAAATGGACTAGGAAGAGAGGATAGGAGTTTATCCTTTTAGTTTTTTAGAGGGGGAGGACTGATCTACGAAGTTGAAGTAGAAGGTGCAGAGATGTTTAATGTACTTACCTTTCTTATAATCATCAGGTCCTTTGGCTAGAAAGGTCGAGTGATACCTCAGTTTAAAATTGAAATTGCTGGTTGAGGTTAGTCCTCTTCTTTCTTTATCATCTTGTTGGGCTGATTGATTCTTGGATCGAGTGAACATAGCATATGATACCTCATGTGCTTTACCTTCACTTCTGGGTTCCTTCTGATAATTTAAGAAACCAATGTTAGAGTTGCCAGCTAGCTCTTCTTGGTAATCCAAGAAGAGATCAACATTATTTTCTTGATCAAACTCAAGTTGGAAAGAGAAATCATTTTTCATTTCCAAATATCCAACTATTGAGTTGGTTAGAGCTGCTTTAAGGGTAAGGTTCCTCTGTGGAGGAGGAAGACAATTTGGCTGCCCTTGATTCCTAAGAACATTGCCTTGATATGATTGGTTTTTAAATGTCCTCCTTGGCATATCTCAGTTAGGAGGAACAAACATACGTTGGGCCATTTTTCTTTTTGAGGCTAGTAGTTCATTTGCTAGCTTTTTCACGATTTGATCCATGGTGCCTTTAGATGGATATTCAAAAGATGAAGAGGATTTACCTCTATTTGGCTCTATCCTTATCTTCCCTGCCAAGATAAGGTCATCTTCTACCTTAGTAACCAAATCTTGAGCAACAACAAGGTCTATGTGGCCAGCATGTCTTAACATAAAACTCACTTCAAGCAGCTGTGAGTTGATGAAGAAGCACTTAAGGTTCTCAGGTGTTGGTTGAGCAATGGTAGGAATTCAATTCTTGAGCTTATCAAAATTAACAATGAAATCCCTCATAGGTTCATGAGGTTCTTTATTCATCTGTGTGAGCTAGGCCATCAAAGCATGTGCATCTTTTGTAGGCTTGAACTTGGCTTCAAATTTAGCTTTAAGTGTGTCCTAGTTAGTCACTGACCTAGCCTGTAGATGGTAGAAACAGTTTGTAGCAACACCTTGTAGTGTTTCCACAAAAATCCTGACTACCACATCCTCAAATTCCACTCCTATTATACCACAAGCTATGCTGAAGGCTACAATGTGTTCATCAGGGTGAACTTTCCCATCACCATATAATTTAGGGAAATTTTTTCTTAAGCTATGTGGAAGTTCATGTAGAGGTGGAGTTAAATTGAGTGGGCCAAAAGAGTTACCCCAAGGGCCTTGAACTACCATAGTATGACATGGAAAGGTGGGATAACAAATTTCAGAGAGGTAAGTATTGATAAATATTTATTGATAGCAAAAATGGAGGCTTTGCCCAGTAATGGAGACTTGAATTTAGTAGGAGGAAAGCTCTTGGTTCATTGGAGGTGAGATGGTGAAAGAAATAGATTAAAATTACTTTGTTTTACTAACTCAAATATAGGGTTAACAATACCTTTAGCCCTTTGGCTTCAAATATATCATGGATATGTCAGATTGTAAAACAAAAATGGGAAAGAACTGGTCCTACTTTAGCTTGAAGCTTGAGGCTTCAAACTTCACGTTCTATCCCAGTTTGCATGGAGGTAGAGGGAGATGGTAAGGATATAATGATAATGAGTAAGACATATAATGGAGTCACTAGAGTCCATAATGTATAAGGGTAGGGGCTACTTCAAACTGAAACTTGAGGCTTCAGATTGCATGTAACATCCCCAGTGGAGTCACCAAAGATTGTTGGGTGAATATTTTGTTAATCAGCTAATTGATGAGCAAAATAGGTCTCTTCAACCATAGCATAGGGAAATTGGTTGGCCAGATGTGTAAGTTTATTACATCAAAATGGGATAAATCTCTCCTCTCATCAAGGGGAGGTTCCCTGTAAATATGAAGGAGCTATATACTATATATGTAAGCAAAAAATAATACTTAGGGGTAGGATAAACCATCCATCTATCTTTTTTTAGAGATGATGTTCAAAAATCAAAGGAGAAATATTGATGAAAAGATAGGAGACACTCCTCTTCTTTTAGAAGTGTTGTTCAATAGACAAAAGGAATCTTTTAGGTGATGACAAGTAATTGTAATAGGGCCCAGTAACATGGTAGGATGAAATGAGGCATAAAGTCTCCACCTCAACTACTAAGGAGTGAAATATGAAGGAAAATGAGGGTAAAAATTCATCCCAAGGTCCTTTACACAGAAACAAAATAGGAAGGATAATGAGGGCACAAAGTCATCCCAAGATCCTTTACATAGGAATAGAAAAATAGACAAACTAAAGACAATTGTAGGAGCACAAAGTCTCTCTACAACTAGCTTCAGGACACCTTCCTGATCACTTTCACTAATTTTGCTTATTTAATCTAATGGACAAAAAATGTATTAAGGAAACAGACATAAGAATAATTTCCCCAATAACCAAGATGTTCCAGCACAAAGTCTAGAAAGTCACTTGTTTTCTTATTCAAATAATTAAATATGATCAACAATTTGAGCTCAAAGTATTAGTAATGCCTTTTTTATTTGGGCAGAGTTTTGTTTTTGATGATAGAGAGAGGTCCCTAAAACAATAAGAGAGATTCCAATATATAGTGCTCCAAGAAAGACTTGGGTGCTTTGTTTCACAAAAATGTGTTACAATGCATTCAATGCCTTTAATGAATTTTAAATTCTATCCATGGGCTATGCTAAAATCAAGCATCAATCTTTAATATGGGATGCCTAATGTGTTTCTTGATGTGTACGCAACTATTTTATTTATTCGATGTAGAAAAATGGGCCATGCCATTAAATGTTCATGATCTTCCAATGTCCACCTGGTGGGTTACTTTACCTTCTAGAAACATATTTGATGCATGGATATTTTTGATCTTTCTCCATTGTTCACCCTTTCCTTGCTATATTTCATCCTTATCTATGTGATTTGAGCTCTTAGGCTATCTCTTTTTTGTTTGCCCCTTACACTCTTCCATCAGTGGTTTTTCCCTTTGGCATTTTGGCATTTTGCATTCGGGTCTGTGTTCCAACTTTCAAAGATCAATGGTTATTTCATTTCCATAAATTTGACATCTTCAGGCCCATCATCATTAGGAAACCAACAACTAGTTTGTTTCCCTAAATTTTACAGCTACGGGGACGTCACCAGACGTCTAGATCCCAATGGCTAGTTCATGGTGTTTAACTTTGACATCTGCATGCCCATCATATTCCTTAGCAATTCCTTTAGCTTTCTTGTTTGATCCTTCTTAAAGGGGACCTACCCTTTGAGGTCTTGAGAAAGGTCCCTTTTTCTCATTGAGAGCCCCCCATAAGGGCACATACCCTTCATCTAGTCTTCGGATGGCCTTTGGGCTTCTTTCTCCTCAGTGGGTTTTGTCTTCATCAGTGGACTTTCACTTCGGGATTTTCCCTCAGACAAAATTCTAAAGGAATTCCTTCGAGCTTTTTGTCTAAAGGACAAGTGCCTTATTTACTTTTCTATGGGAACCTTTTTGAAATAATTCCCTACTCTTCACTTTGTCTTTGAAATGGTCTACATGTTCCCTACCTACCCTCTGCAAGGGATGTTTGTCCTTGGTTCACTTTTTTGAAGGAATTCTCTTTGTCTACTTTTACTCACTACCATTTTCAAGGGCACTCAACTTGGTTCATTGCCCTTTCATATTTTTTCAATGGTCCACTTTGGATCCTAAGTGCCCTCTGCAAGGGCACTTGTCCTTTGAGCTCTTGGAAGACCCCTTTGAACTTGTCAATTGAAAAAATGGCTATGTTGAACCTATTTCTTTCCTACATATTTCATAGAAACCAACCTATAGAGTCTGTAGAAATGAGTCCATAGAAATATTTTGTGAAATCCTTAGATTCAAGCCTACAGAGTCAGTAGATTCAAGTTCATAGAGCTAGGGGAGTCCATAGAAATGAATCCATAGATTTCTTCCTGTGAAGTCCATAAAAATGAGTCGTAGATTCCTTCCTGTGAAGTTTATAGAATAGAGTCCATAGAAATGAGTCCTTAGAACTTAGCCTATAGAGTCTGTTGATTTAAGCCTATAGAGTCCATAGATTCAAGGTTGTAGAGTCTATAGAACTTTAAAAAGCTTGAAAAATGGAGAATTTGAATGCCTAGAACAATTTTTGAGGAGGGGAGAGATAATTTTCGTCTGTTGGACCAAAATAGTTCAAATTTTGTCCCAAAAATGAGTGATATTTTTTGGGGACAAAAATATAGATTGTTGAAAATTTAGATTAAGGAATATTATTATACATTGATATCTTCAAATAATACTACAACAATAATAACTTTTAAGTACATAAACTCCTATATATATATTTTTTAAGGTAAGACACATCATGTTAATGACCATATTTAGAAACAAAACTTTATAATTGACCCATTAGATAACAAATGTTTAGACACCATCTAATCAAACTCAACTCAAAATAAACACATACAAGATGCTACTAACTAACTTAGGATTATTGTATCACTATACTTTATCTTCCTCTGAAATCTTTCAAACTTGCACTATAAGAATAGTCAAATAAAAGGGGTCATCTTATGCTAAGAAATATAGTTTTATCCTTTAAATCCTTAATTTTAAAAATTAATAAACAATTTAAAATAAACATTTAGGTAATAAGACATAGAATAAAATGATGCCCTACATGCTAAGCAACAAGGAGTGTTGATTTTACTAACATAAAGACTATCTTATTAGTACCCAATTTCATCAAAAAACTAATATATGTAAATATAGATTACTACAATAACAACATAATATTGTAACATGATTACTAAAAATTGAATTATACTAACTCTAACACTAATACCATTGAAAAAATATCTTACAAACATACAAATAATGTTAAACTTTTGAGCTCCTTCCTAAGTGTATACAAGAATATATGGATCTCTTCATTTGATTTCATTTGTCAATTTTCTCTAAATACAAGACAAAATAGTTAACTCATCACATAACTAATAAGGTGTGATACAATCTTATTATCATCCCCAAGGTACACACAAATGAACTAGTGTATCAAACCTCATCTCAATACTATTATTAAAATTTACGTATTTGCATCAATAGTAATCATAATGAAACTTAAAAATTACTCATTGGTTGAATCCATTCCTAATGGTAATAAAACAAGAGATATTCACAATTCCTCACCCAATATAGATAGGTGTTTCAATTCCAAAATAAAACCTCATATCAAAATACTTATGCACATGGCATGATCCCACCTTTAAATATCCACTTCACGTCCAATGGTTTCTAGTACCCCATTTTTAAAAAAAAAACTTTTAAATCTAAATTTTTATAATATTAATGAAGAATAAAATATAATAAACTTTTTAGTATAAAATTTATGTGTCTTAGATTTTCAAAACTAAAAACTTATACATTTGATCTTGAATATATACTCATCCAAAACGTAAATGGCCTCTTAGAATTGGTTCCCCACAAACACCCCCCCCCCAACACCCATGCACTTCTCCATCCAACAAACTCAAAAAGGTTTTTGTAGTCTTCTCTCAACAAATATTTAGTAAAGAGGGACCAAAGATAGATTGTAGTGTTGAACACTCTCTCATGATTGGTTCTCCCTATGCACTTCCAAGTATTTCTCCTTTTGGTAGCTTCAAAGGTACCCCTTGTTATAACTCTTTTACTCCACTTATTTCATCTATTGCTTTAGATTCATTTTATGAGTCAGGTCCCCCAAGGGTACCCCTCCCTGGTCCCCCTCCTCAAAATTTCCTCTCCCCTTCCCTTGTCCCCTTTCCCTTGATCCTACACTAGTTTCCCTCTCCCCCTATTCTTCCTTTTCTTTTCTTCCTCCTACCTTCTTCTTAGGTCTTGTCCCAACTCCTAAATTTGACACTCCCCTTAGTTTTTCTATCCCCTTCTCTAATTTTGGAACCCCCTTCCCCCCTCCTAAGCTTTGATCCACTCCCTCCCCCTGACTCCCCCTATAAATCCTCTTTCCCCCACCTTTCCCTTCTACATTTTTTCCTTTACCTTCTTCCCCTCCCCCTCTATCTCCTGACTCCCCTCCTATTTTTTAGAGTATATCCAAGCCCTCATATGAAATATCCCTCTTTATGATATCCTAGACTACTTCCCCCTCCCTTCAAGGCCCCCTCTCCCCCTTTTCAAAATCCTTGGTGCCTAGAAAAGATGGGGGGAAATGCTTAGAATATGTCTCTCCCTCCCATGATTTACCCCTATATGATGGGTTTATAACTTGCACAAGACATAAAAGATGTATGAAAAAGGCCAATATCAGTATTGTTCCCAAACCTATAGGTAGATCCCCAAGAATGGTCACAAGAAACTTAAAAACTAGAAAAGAGATTAGTAAAGACTCTCAACAAACTCTTAAGGTCCAACGGGATAAAAAATGGAAGTTCCTTTGTGGAATGTGAGTTGAATAAATAACCCCATGAAACAAAGGACCCTTTGTAATACTATAAAAATATTCAACCCTTCTATCCTTCTCATTTAGGAAAAAAAATGTCTAGCTCTATCCTTAAATCTAGCATGGGAAAAATATGGAATGATGCCCAAGCCCTCTCCTTAGAGTCTATAGGCACCTCAAGACGCTTGACAATCTTATGCAACCTAGATGTCCCAGGAGGATACCTTCTATGGAAATCTAATAGGAAAATTTTATTTTTGTTCATAGATATTGATAGTAAAGATAAATGGATTTTAATAAACATTTACACCACATTTTCCAAACATGATAGGAATATTCTATGGATAACCTTATTATAGATTTTAAGGAACTGTATAAATTGGAACTAGATTATTAATAGTGACTTTAACACCCCAATCACTCTAGGGGAGAAAAAGGGTAGTTTATTAACCTCACAAATGGTATGTTGGAGTTTAATGACTTCATTGTTAATGTAAGCCTTATGGATGTGGACCTTAATGGTATTCTATTTATGTTTTCTATAATAAGTTTGGGATAGAATTTAATTTGAGTTCACCAGGATAGATTTATTAATTTAGTAAATTAACACATACTTGTTTCTGTAAGATCTCTTCTTTGCCAAGTATAGGGTCTGATCACAATCTCTTGGTGTTCAAAGCTGATAAGATCTCAAAACCCAAATGTATCCCCTTCATATTTGAAAATTTATGGCTTCATCACCCCAACCTCATATATTCCTTGAAATATTAGTGGAAATAACCCATCTCGAGTTCTACCATGTTTATCCTCACAAAAAAACTCAACTTTCTTAAAACTAAGCTAGAAATCTGGAATAAGGAAGTATTCCAAGATATTTTCTTAAAAAAAAGGTCTTTGAAGTGAAAATTTCATAAAATGAATAACTCATTGACTTTGGAAACTATAATGAGCTTATGGTCTCAAATGAAAAATACCTATGTCATTTTCATAACCTAGAAGAAAAAGAAGAGGCCTTCTGGAAACAAAAATCTAGAAGCCTTTGGCTAAAGGAGGGTGAGAGAAACACAATTTTTTTTTACCATTTTAAATTGAGGAACAATAATATCAATAGAATCTCCAAAATAAAAATGGAATATGGAAAATTAATAAAAATGAATATGATATTTCCCACCATATTATAAATTTCTTTAAGAACCTTCTCTCAGATGGAGTACCTGATGACTCTCTTGTCTCTTCTACCCTCACTAATTTTGATAAGGTCTTCAAAAATACTAATAATGATTCCCTCACCAATATTCTCTTGAATTAGGAAATAAAAAGTGATTCTTTCTCTATGAAAGGATTCAAGGCATTTTGACCCAATGGATTCCCACCCTTCTCCTTCCAAAAATGTTGGGACATTGTCCACTTCGAGGTCAGATTCTAATAGAGATTTTTTCCAGTCTAAATCTATTATAAAGGAAATTAACAAAAAATTTCTTGATATTATCTTGAAAAAACAAACTACCACTAACATTCAAGACTTTCAGCCCATTAGCTTTTTCAACACCACCTATAAAATTTGCTCCTCCATCTTGGTGAAATGCAGGAAATCTTTACTTGATAAATTTATTGGGGAGTAACAAGGGACCTTTATGGCAGGTAGATAAATCATGGATGAAATTATTATAATCCATGAATTTTTTCATTATATTTATAAATCCTTAAGATATGGCATGTTTCTCAAGTTGGATATGTTGAAAGCTTATGCCCAAGTCTCCTAGCATTTTCTTATGTAGATTTTGGAAAAACTAGGGCTGAATCAAGATACCAGGAGAATTATCTAGGATTGCATATCCAACCCTATTTTATCTATTATTTTAAATGGTGTCCCAAAAGGCTTCCTTTTTGATTCAGGATGACTAAGATAGGTATACCCCTTCTCTCCCTACTTCTTCATCATTTTAACAATAACCTTGGGAAGAATCCTATGGAGGGCCTACACTTAGGGACTTATTAAGGGTATCTTAGTGGCCTTTAATATATATCCTATCACCCACCAATATTTAATTGATGACACCACTATCTTAGGATATTCCTCTATTAAGGAAGTAAAGTAATTAAAATACATCTTAAAGAATTATGAAAAGGTTTCTACTCAGTGTATTAACTTTCAAAAGAGCTCCCTATTCTTTATTAATAATCCTCCCCTCTAAAAAAAAAGAATATCCAAAATTTTACACTATAAAGTGGGAAATATACTAGAAATCCACTTATGCATCCCTTTATTTATAATAAAAATGGACTTTAAACTTTGCAACCCCTTAATAGACTACATCAAAATAAAACTAGCAGGTTGAAAGGGCCATCTTCTCCCTCAAACAAGGAAATAAAAACTCTTCAAGGCCTAAATACAAAGTATTCATGTCTACCAAATGTCAGTATTTAGAATTCCATCCAAATTTTCCTCTAAAATTAAACAAATTCAAAAAAACATTCTATGGAGGGGCACTAAAGAAAGATTCAGATATAATCTTATTACTTAGGAAAGAGTTTGTCTTCCAAAAGGTAATGGAGGTCTTGGCCTGAGAAGCATCAAATCCATGAATAGAGCCCTATTGGAAAAATGGGCCATGGGATAAAACTATCAAGGCCAAAAATATATAAGGAATGGAAGAAGATGACTTCCTATCGGAAGAAGTCCCTTTTGACACATCCACCTTCTAGAAAGTCATAACTAGTTGAAAGGAACTATTAAAGAAAGGTATCTTATGGAAAATTGGTAATGATGAGAAAATTAACTTATAGGAATATACCTAGCTATCTCCTAGCCCCCTCTCATCTTAGGGGATTTAGAGAAGGTGGTATAGACATCTTAAACAAATATGGGGATCCAAGATTAAAGACTAATAGGAAATAAAGGAAGTAGAAAAGTGTTGGAATGTCCTCCATAGTGATGGGATATCACTTGAAGAATATTAGGATATCCATAACCTCAATCTATTACCAAGATAGGTTCATATTCCCTCCTTTTATAAGGAAGAACACTTTATTTGTTGAGTGAAAGATAATGGCTCCTTGGTGGCCTCAAGACATGCCACCAACCTTAACATGGAAAGAAAATAGTTTTTTTGGAGAAAATTTTGGGTAAAATATTTGAGTCCTAAAGTTAGTTTCTTTTTTTGACTTGTAGTGTAGGATAAAATTTTGATGGTGCACAACCTAGCCAAAATAGGTTTTTAGTCCCCAATAAGTGCCCAATTTATGAGATCATGGAAGATTCAATTCAACATCTCTTCCTCAGGTGTTTCTTTTGTATGAAACTATTCAAATAGTTGATTAATAACCTTAAATTGTCCTAGGTCAAACCAAAAAATGTCTTGGACCTCATTATGTAATGTAATTCCACTTAGAACCTCCCTTCCCTTATTTCCCTTTGGCATCTTGCTCTCCCCCATTGGTTTTAGTGTGTCTAGAAAATTTACAACAATGGGTTTTTACTTACAAAAATGTACTATCCAAAAGGCATCTTCCTTCACCTTTACTATATCATTTTGGAAAATAGAAAACCTTCCCCCCCAAAGACAAAGAACCTACACCCCTCTCTACCTTGAAAATCCTAAAAAAATGGGATATTTCATAGGCGTTAAGTTCTCCCTTAAAATATTTAATCTACAAGAACACTAAATGGAAGGATCCATTGGAAGGTTGGGTGAATTTGAACTTAGATGGCACCTCCAAAGGAAACCTAGGTCATATGATTAGAGGAGGATTTATAAGGAATTTAGTAGGGGATATGGTGGCTACTTATGTAGGCCCTATGCGAACCCAAACAAACCACCTGGCAAAGGCCAAGGTGGCTCTCTAAGGTCTATAATTGGTGTCAATAATTAACCATAGTAGGATAATTATGGAAGATGACTCATTGAATATTATAAATGCCTTGGAGGGGAAAACAAACCCCTCTCACACCATTGGAGACATAATTGGTAATGCCAAATAACTACTGAAGGGCATGTCTCACTTCTAAATTATCCACACCTGTAGGGAAGGAAATGGTGTGGTTGACCTCCTCACCAACATTAGATTTGAACTCCACTCTTTAACTATCATGGTACAAGCAATGTCCCCATCAGTTTCCTTAATTCCCTACATGATGAAGGTACCAATGCATGTAGAAATCATCATGCTTCTATATGTGTATGATCTTAACTCAAAGGGGTGGATCTTAACTAGGTTGATCCATAATAATTTATATAGAATGGAACTTAATTGCTATAATGATTCATCGATGGGATTCCCGAACCATTATTTCCTCTTTCAAATCTTTTACATCCATAAGCTTCCTCCTTCTTGCTTCAGCTCTGCACACATCATTTCAATGGGAGGTGACAAGGATAGATTTGAACCCACCTCCTACAAGAAAGTTTGTAGACAAAATAAAGTTTGGAAAAAGCTAAAATGAGGGGTTGTTATGGAGTTCATGGAATAAATCATAAAGCAGAATGTAGAGATTACTCACAACTTTGTTGAGGCTTGGAAAAAGAAAAAAGTGACCATTCAAGGCATCAAAATTAATGTGATCGAGGAATTCATCAATGAAGTGATTAGTATGCCATGTGAAGGAACCAAGGCATTCAAGGACCAATAAAAAAATAAGAGCTACTATAATGACTTTTCAAGACTAATTATTTTTTGTAGATGGATAAAAAAGGCTACCCATGGACTGATCTCCCATGATACTAACTCGACATTTGTATTCAATTCATGTATTACATGATGCTTGAAGGTAAATACAATCTTATATTTTACCACCATTTTATACTACTAAATCATTTCATTATCTATAAAATTAGTCTTCCTTACTTTGTTCTTAAGTCCCTCAAAAGTACTATCTTACTTCATCAAGTGAATGACTGTAATCCCATCCTCCACCAAGGTTTGATTTTCCTTCTTGAAAGCATGGACAAGACTTTCATGGTTGAGAGATTCCCCCTATGGGATCCTACTCTAGGGAGGACTCCCTGATGGAGGATTCCACCATAGGATTCCACTAGGCCTCTAACCACTCTCCTCTAGGCAACCTATCTAAGTCCCCTTATGACAACCTCCCTCTTAAGATATTTATTTCCAAGCCTAAGCCTATTTCTCTCAATGTGAGTACCCCAGTGGAGACCACCTAGAAAAGTAAT
>JARHVA010011155.1:62500-72500 GCA_037957365.1 Torreya grandis
GCACATTCATTCTTCATAATGAATAGGGTGACATAAAATCAACCTATCAATATTTTAACTACTCATTTACTCTCGAGTCACTTACAGTTACACACAATGTTCATATTACTCAACTTGATGACAAGGTTAGAACTTACAACCCTCTTTCTCAAAATGTAAGCATCCAAATCATACTCGGTTCCATCTAGTTATAGAAAACAACATGCATAAGGTTAGAAATTCACTAGGATTAGCTAAGTTCCATAACTATAACATAATAGAATAATCCCTCTTTATATCATCAAGGCTTAATTTTAACGAAGACAAACAACAAAGCATTAACTAGAGCATACTAGCTTAGAGTTATTATTGGTAATAGTTTGATTTAAAAATAATCAATTTTAGTATAAGCTAACTATATACACATTCTATTATAATATTCATATTCACTCTATGAATTAATATATAATCATTATAAGTATACATAAAATAGATTAAAGTATGTATTTACCATACGCAACATATAAACATATAGTTTTTCTCTCTATATAGTATTTTTGTACCAAAGAATAACACCATAATCAACATAAAAATCTGTTATCAAGACACAAAAGTAAAATAATCAACCATATTTTTTTAAAATTTCATCATTTTATTCACTACATGGTCTTTTGGCCAATAGTGGCTAGATACTCCACCGTAATAGCATACAAAAACAAGTAACTTCCCTCTAATAGTATTCTCCCATCCACCAATGGATTAAATTATACAACTAGAATTTAGTGATTTCTAATATAATCCATGTATGAAAATACACACATCCCCACCATGCCATACCACTTATACACATGTGAGAAAATTTGTATAATGCATGAAGCAAAACACCATCACTCAAAAGTTCCCAGTGTTTAATCATGCTCTGATACCAAAATTTAATGCCCAAAATTTACATCTCAAGCACACAAAAAAACACACCAATTTTTTTTGACACTTCAATCAAACACACTACCACTAACAAATACAAAAGAGTCAACAATCACACAGTTATAAAAGAAACAACAACTGTTAAATACACTTACCACATTAGGGTTAAATTCTGACACATTTTTGATTCACAACATAGTAGAGTTATATCTCAACCTCTTGTGTCAAAATAAACACACTAAAATATAGGCACATGTCTAAGGATATTGAATAAATATAAGTCAACACCGAAGGTCCATAACTTAAACTCCACAACAAGAAGGTTTATTTAAACTTCGTGAAACTAGACTATGCTCTTCAAAAGCACAAACATTAGATAAACAATATATTCTCACATAATGGTTATATTAACATGATAATATACATGAAATTAGATCACAAAAATGGAAATATGAATTATTAATTAAGTAAAGAGTGTAATGTTGAAAACCATGACAACACAAACATATCATGGGCTCACAAAATGACTTTGAATAAAATATTCCAAAAGTACTAAAAACTAAACTAATGTTGAAAATCAATCATTGAAGATAAGTAAAATTGATATGATTTAAAAAAATAGACCTGATGTAATAGCCACAGGAAACTAAAAGTCTAAACCAAGCTGAAATTATCAACATAAATTTGATCCACCTTGGAAACCACTAAAAAATAAGGTACAAGGACGAGTCACCATAAATACCAAATAAGGTTGATAATTAAATACAAAAGGTTAAATATGAATATTAAATTCAAGGTAAGAGGTTGTAATTTTTAGATTTAAGAAACATTAACCTAGATGATTAATGTGACACCCTTTCTAGAGTGACCTTGTAGATTAAAAATAGAAAGGAAGAATTTTTATTGAATAAATTTGATTTGGAAAGGGATATCTAAAAATAAAAAATGAACATAAAATTCTAAAATAAATTATCCTATATAAATTTAAAGGTATAAATAATCTCTATAAAACTCTATTTTATCTTCAAGACCCTTATAACTAATTTAGGCAATTCAATTTGAAATTGATTTCATAAGCTAAGAAAAGGGAAGCAGGTGTATAAATCTTGCCAAATGTCCCCATAACTAGATTTTAATTTTCCCAAATTGGAAAAAAGACTAAAAATAGTAATATACTTCAAACCCAAATCCAAATGCAACATAAATTGAATTCTAAAATATAAATCAACTACTCCACAATTTATAATTTATTTGTAAATTTTCATCCTTCACACACAAATCACCCAAAACCTAGGTGACTAGGGTTTTATTGTGATTTCAGCCCTTAAAACACCTCAAAAAATTGTGAAACTTTGTAGGAATGTATGGTAAAATATATTTTATTTATTTTTCCAATCATATTTGGCAAAAACTAAATTTCTAAATTTATATGGCGAGAATATAAATCAAACTTATAGATTCAATATCCTTCAAAATACTTGGAATTTTTAAGCAAATAATAGATTAAACTAAAGGAAAAAATATGATAGTTCTATTAAAATTCAAATAATAATATTTAAACCAATAAAATACCCTCAAATGATGCCTCAAACTTCTAAAAACACTAGTTTCCCCCCAAAATTAAGCAAATAATTACTAGATATTTTCTAGGCATGAATTAGCCCAAAAAACATGCAAACATACCTCAAAATAGTTCACTCCACCAAGTAAATTATTTATAAAATTACTATAACTGTAAGAGAGCTTTTCTACCATTAATAAATTTTTTGAAGATGATTTATTACACCACCAAGCAAGTCACCCAAGTGGAAGTCAACAACCTTCCTTCCCAAGAAAATCATCTCACTTGCAAACCCTCCAATAAGTTCACCCAAGTATCCCAAATCAAATGACCACAAGATGAAATATAATAAGTAATTTCAAAATAATCTTCAAACGAATTGAAAACAATTTCTAAATCAATAGGTGGTGTTGATAGACACCATTTGTAGAACATTCAGTAGAATTTGAAGGGTAACATTTTTCAAGCATCTACCTCTAATAACCAAGATTGACATACTTGATCAATAAATCCAATAAGCATATGCACATAATTTTCAAATGAATCCTCCTTCTCCTTAAATTCCCTCCTCTAAGTTTAATGCTCCAAAATAGAAAGATAGGTTTAACTTAAAAATAAACTAAGTATTATAAGTCAAGACCCAAAATCCCTCACTTGAGTGAAATATACATAATATACTTTTTCTCAAAACATAACTCAAAATTAGAAATATAAAGTACCTTTTTCATTAGTAATCATTCAGAAGTGGTCCACTATGTCCCAAAACCTTTTTCTGCCCTTAGCCATTGGTAACAAGAATGGGCTAAGGGTCACACAAGGATCTTAATAAAAAATTGGGGATATTACAATCCTCCCTACCCAAAATTGCTTATCCTAAAGGAATTAAAAAATTGAAATGGGTGTCACAACACACCTTATCAAGTAATGTGCACCTTTACCTATTTCATAATAAAAGGAATATGTAATTGTCTTCATTATACTATTGTACATGTGCCTTGGAATCTACCCCCAAGTACTAGAAGTAACATAATAGCCCTCTAAGGGCCTCTCATGTTCCCAATTTATCAACTAATGCATTACCAATTTTTATTTGGGAATGATTATCACCCAAACATCTCCAATAGACACAAACATTCCCCTACAATGTGTGTCATTTAACCAAGATCCATTAAAAGAAATTAAATTAGAAAGTAATACCTTATTGTCCCATATGAAAAGACCCATGAGATTTCTATCATTTAGGGCATAGTACCTTGGCCATTATCCAAAAACTCATGTGTCCATCTCATGTACCATGTCCAACCCATCCTAACTTGCATACAAGGAACATCATTTAATTTAGTTGGAAACACACCTTGCGAAGAGAAGTCTTAAAAATTCAAGCCACCTTGTATGAACCTCTTCATATGTGACATGTGTTCTTCTACTAGTTACCCTTTGTCAACATCTTCAAATATGTATGGAGCACAATGTTAATCTAAAAATAATTAAAAAAATTTAAGGAGATATTTTTGTACCTTACTTGTGGTCTCCCATATTTTGTCATGCATGAGGAGTTCCTAAATATGAGCATTTTTAGAAGATGCAAGGAACTAAAATATAAAAAAAAAATTAGACTTCTCACCCTTATGATGATTTTGTATGTACATGATTAATTATTAATTTTATTTATGACAAAGTCCAAAATTAATATATTTAATCTTTCCCCTGTCCACAAGTTGTGACATGCTACAAAATTTAGAATTTATTACCTCAAAACATAGTTGTAGATGGCCCTCTCATTCTGATTTTTTTGGACACCAAAATCAGAATTCGTACTTGCATTTGTACATCCTTCTATTTGATAGAAAATGTCAAAAAAATCATATTCCCCCCTCCAAAGGCTTTGTATATTCACATATAAATATGATTTTCTAGAATGGTGAAAATCAGAATTTTCATCAACACTTCCCTCTCCATTTTCTAATTATTCTAGGCTCCAACAAACTTTATGAATTCCAACATAAATCCTCTTGAGTATTTAAATAATAAAATTTAAATTATTCCACCATACCTTGAACATGCCCTACCATGTGAAACTTCTTTTGAAAAAATTTCAACATATACAAAATGAAATCCAACCATGACTATCCTTGCTCATGACTTATATACAAGTAGGATATCAAATAAACATCAAAATAGTGATCCCAATAGAATGGAATATACTATTGTTTCATACTTGCATACTTTAATTTCTTCTTGTGTAAGTTGTGATCCAAAAAGACATCAATTTCAAAAATTAGGAACAGCTAGAAGTATGCCACAAAACCAATCATATAGATCCATTGAAGGGACGATAGAAGATTGCTCAACTCATAATTTTTGGTGATAACAGTCTCAAAATTTTCACTAATAATTTTATAATTTTAACATGGTTGTAATGTGTCAAAAGTTCTGATTTTTGTGAAGAGTTTGGACAACGACCAAGATAAATCAAACTCAAAATTGTTGATTGCTAATGAGACCAAACCTTCTTCACTATCTCCTCTTTCTCTACCTCATAAATTTTTAATTTCATCAAGATCCTCCCCCATGAATATGGGTGGAAATAACATGCCCAAATGGTTGATCATATTTGAAAATTGTAAAATACCTTACACCTTTTATGTCTATTGCAACCAGTTCCCTTATTGACCCTACACATGAGGCAATCATGTTAGAAAAAACTTTAGTGTTTATCAACACTTTTATAATGATGTTACCATGCCTCATGAACATGATATGGATATTATTTTCATATCCTATCTTTTCCTTGTCATAGTTATAGTGTGCCTTATTTTCCTCCCTATTTCTCCTTCTTGTGGTGAGAAATCCACTACTAGATACTTGACCCACTCTTATGGTGTTAAGGTGTGAGAAACACACTTTAGGGTCCCTAATCTCTATGGTGACAAGGAACTTCAAGAAATTATTCAAAATAAAAATATTAAAAACAATAGTTACCTTGATCTAAATACCATTATGGTTCTTTCTTACCTCCTCTCTTATGTTGATCCAAAACATGCTAGCCCTACTAATCTTGTAAAGCTCGTCTGGATCCCATATCCATGATGGATCTTTGTCATGTTCATTCTTTGAGTTTTATTTTAATACTTATTTTTCCTATTAAGTTCCGTTCACCTCTACCATAATGTTAGTACAATGTACATCACCAAGATAATGAAAGAACCAATTATGAAGAGAAGACAATAAACACTTACCCAGATGACAATTCACTTATTTATTCATACATAAATATGATTTTCCTAATTTGATATATATTTTGATTGAATTCAAGACCATCATAGTGTTATTTATCCTCAATCATTCCATCATTTCATTATGCATTGATTTATCATGAAGCCCTTTTGTGCCAACCAACCTTGTCAAAGCTTGTACTTCCTTTCCACTTGTGACTAACAATTATTCTTTAAAAAATCTTTCATCAATTCTAAAGTAATGAAACAAATATAAAAAATCATTAGAAGAAAAACTAATAGTACTATCCACAATATAACTCTTCATGGGATTATTCATGAATATCTTGGTTTCTTTAATTTCTTCAAAATATTCTTTTTGAATTTCAAAATTTAGAGTAATTGGCTGCCCCAATGTACCAAGTATTTCTATATGTTGACCTATCACTTGCAGCCATCTTTTCTACTCAAAAAACTCATATTTTTGGGGTTCAACATTCTCATATGATGGTTTCCCTTTGTATAATAAAAAATTAGTTCTTGGCTGCTCCAAAACTTTTGATTTTTGGGGTTCCACTTTCATTTTTTCAAACTATTTGATGATCCTTTCACCAAGTTCCCCATGAGTCTTGATGAGGTCATGTTCTTGTGTCCTCAGCTCAATTTACCACCAATCAAGGGTAGCACCTTCCAAGTGTTGTGTGATGAATTTTAGAGTTTTCTTCTCACCTCTAAGACTCAATTCAAGGTATTAATTAACCCTATTTACCCATGCTCTAACTTAATTACCTAGATCTCCATCAGAGGTTAGGAGAACAATCCTCCCTAAGTCATCATGCATAACTATGTGTCCATGGTGTCCTTTTCCATACCTCAAACCTAGCCAATACTCAAAACTTCTTTCCTTCCTGTACTATGGTACAATTGTCAAATATTCATCATATCCTCCATCAATTCCCAATTGATAACGGGTTATTCCTCCCTTTTAATGGGTTCGTCCCTTTTCATGCCCTTCATTGTTTGAAGTAGTGTGTCTAAATTTTATATCAACCATTCTTGAGTTTGGGCAAATCTCTCAAACCTAGCATTGTCCATGATCCTGAATAACCCTTTCATCCCACAAATGGCCAAGAAATTGACTCTGATACCCCTATAATGTTCCCAAATTAGAAAAAAAACTAAAATAGTAATATCCTTCAAAACCCAATCCAAATTACACATAAAATGAATTATAAAATATAAATTAGCAACTCCACCATGTAGAATTTATTTTCAAATTTTCACCCTTCACACACAAATCACCGAAACCCTAGGTGGCTAGGGTTTTATGGTTATTTCATACCATAAAACACTTCCAAAAATTATGAAACTTTGTAGGTATATAGGGAAAAATATAATTGATTTATGTTTCAAATTAGATTTGGCAAAAAATGTTTTTTTTAATTTATATGATGAAAATACAACTAAAACTTCTAAATTTAATATCTTGCAAAATACTTGGAATTTATGAGCAAACAATAGTTTAAACTAAGGATAAAAATATTCTCCTTCCATTAAAATTAAAATCAAAAATTTCAAACCATTGAAATACCCCCAAATAATGCCCCAAAGTTCTTAAAACCTTAGTTTTCCCCTCAAAATTAAACAAATATTTTTTGGATATTTTGTATGCATCGATTAACCATAAAAACATACCTAAAAATAGTTCATTCCACTAAGGAAATTATTTACAAAATTACTTCAACCCTAGGAAAGAGTTTCCACCATAAATAAACCTTCTAAAAATGATTTATCACACCATTAAGCAAGTCACCCAAGTGAAATTCAAGAACCTTACTCCCCAAGCAATTCATCTCACTTTCAAACCTTTCAAGAAGTTTTCCCAAGTCTCCCAAACAAAAAAACTATAAGTTGAAATATTAGATGTAATTTCAAAATAATATTCAAAGTAATTGAGCACAATTTCCAAATCAATAGGTGGTGTTGATAGACACCATTTGTAGAACATTCAGTATAACTTGAAGGGTAACATTCTCCAAGCATATACCTCCAATAACCAATATTTACATATTTGATCACCAAAGCCAATAAGCATATGCACGTAATCTTCAAATGAATCCTCCTTCTCCTTAAATACCCTCCTCTAAGTGTAGTGCTCCAAAATAGAAAGAGATGATTAACTTAAAAATCAACTTAAGTCTTATAATCCAAGACCCAAAACTCCCCCTCTTAAGTGAAATATATATAAAGTGATTTTTCTCAAAACATAACTCAAAATTAGAAATATAAATTACCTTTTTCATTAGTAATTCTTCATAAGTGGTCCACCATGTCCCAAAACCTTATTCTACCCTTAGCCATTATAAACATGAATGGGTTAAGGGTCCCAAAAGGATCTTAATAAAAAATGGGGACAAAGTATCTAATTTAAAAAGGGTGATTTAAAAATATCAAATGGACATAAAATTTTAAAATAAATTATCCTATCTAAATTTAAAGGTAAAGAGAATCTCTAGAAAACTCTAGTTTATCTTCAATACCCTTCTAGCTAATTTAGGAAAATCAATTTTAAATTAAATTCTTAAGCTAAGAAAAGGTAAGTGTATAAAACTTTCAAAATGTCCCTAGAACTGGATCCACCAAATATTATCAAAATGGTGTAGAAAATTTACAGTTATAGAACCTAGTTCACAAATTGTAATTCTAGAGCTTACAAGTTTCCATTTTAGAAAAAAAACTCAAGTTAGAATATAAATTAAAATCTATTTATAAGCTGATTTGGTTGATTTCCAGACATAAAACTCTTGGTGAAAACTTGCTATGAATCACAGAAGGGTGCATGTGAGCATTCAACAAATAACATATAATCCTAAGGTAAATGATATATCTATTTGTGTACCTTTCAGGACAATAATTAAATTTGAAATTCATTACACTCCAATAAAGAGATTTCTAAGAATGCCTCAAGGCTCACTATGGTCAACATATCCAAATGATTTCCTACAATAACTAATCTAAGTGATTCATAATGTTCACATCAAGACACTTAGTAATAATCTGTATTAGAATTAATTAGCTTTAGTCATTAATTTCAACTGTATGTGATTGATAAAATACTATTTTTATGATTAATAATTCATATTAGGATTAATCAAAATTTTCAAAATTCCTAAATAAATTAAAACCTCTATATTTCAAGTCTATCACTACCATTACTTTATTGCCATAAAATATTCTTAATGTTATTTTACTATTTAATTAAGGTGTTATTAACACTAACACTATCATAAAATTATGAATATTAGAAATCACAATATGTGTTATTCATAATGATTACCTCTTCCACTTAACTGATATTTAATTTTCCTCCTCAACAATGTTTTAAACTCAAAAATAAAACAATTTTCAAATCACTACTAGAAGTAATTATATTACTCAAGCACTAGCTTAAATTTATTATCAATACATTAAATATTACATATAGATTGTTTGAAATTTAGATTAAGGAATATTATTATGCATTGATATATTAAAACAATAATTCAACCATAATATATTTGAAGTACATAAGTTCCTACATAGATTTTTTTAGGTTAAAACACATCAAATTAATAATCATATATAGGAATAAAAATTTACATTTGATCTATTAGATAACAAATGTACAGACACCATATACTCAAACTCAATGAAAAACAAACACATATAAAGACTTTAATGAACTAACTTAGGAATATTATATCATTAAACTTTATCTTCCTCTTGAATCTTGCCAACCTGTACTACAAAAATAGTCAAATAGAAGGGGTCATCTTATGCTGAGCAATAGATTTTACCCCTTAAATCCCTTATTTTCCAAATTAATAATTAATTTCAAATAAATATTTAGGAAACAAGGTATAGAATAAAATGATAACCTACATGCTAATAAACAAGGAGGGTTAATCTGACTAAGATAAAGACTATTTGATTAGTACCTAAGTTCATCAACAAAATAATATAGATAAATATAACTTATTAAAATAATAGCATATTATTATAGAATGAATACTAACAATTAAATTATGCTAACCCAAACACTTATACCATTGAAAAAATATTGTGTAAACATATCAAGAACATTACACTTTTGAACTCCTTCTTACATGTATACAAGAATAAATGGATGGCTTCATTTATTTTCATTTGTCAATTTTCTCTAAATACAAGACAAAGGAGTTAACGCATCACATAACTAATAAGGTGTGATATAGTTTTATTATCATCCCCAAAGTACACACAAGTAAACTCATCTGTCAAACCTCAACTCAATATCATTATT
>JARHVA010011155.1:77500-82500 GCA_037957365.1 Torreya grandis
TCCCTGTAAAACCTAGTTTAGTTACTATTTTTCAGTGGGTTTGCCTTTCCTAGCAGTTTGTAATGCTTTATCTTTCTTGATCTGTAAAGGGTTTCAAGGCCCCTTAAAAACTTGATTTTACCTTAATCTAAAACATAATTTATTTTTCTAAATAACCCTTTTGCAATCCCATGGTATAATAGGAATAAAAAAGATAGTGTCAAAAAATGGAACCAATATAATCACTATAATACCACTTAGCTATGTAATGTTGAGTCAACTATTGATCAAACATACTACCATGTTATACTTACTAGATAAAATATCATAACTCTGAAGACTTTCCATATATCATATACACTATGAACTAAAATTAGGAACTATCAAGATCACTAGTAAGAATATAATCACTAATCCACCATAATATAATATTATATCCATTATGCAAAAAAATAAAAATGAAAATGACTACCAAGTCCTATAAGAAATCATATAATGATGTAATAATATCAAGAACACTCAAATGTACAAGGAATAATATATCCCATCAACTACATCAATACTAACATCTTTTCAAACCTCTTTAGACCTCGTAAAATTAATTAGATCTCCCAAATCCTCCTTATTCCCTCCTTAAACCTCCCAGCCTCCTAAGACCTCCCAAATAAATAACCATAATAATATATATAGTTAAAGAATCACCACCACATCTGGTGGTTTGGAAGGATGGTGTCATAAACCTATTCCAAATAGATTTTGATATCAACCTGATAGCTTTTAAAATCTACTTCTTCTCCACCACAGAGTGTACAATACACACATTACAACATATATATAAAAAACACATGAACCAACATTCGTTAAAATGAAAAACACCATAATAATTTTAAATAATCAAATGCCAAAATAATCAATTTATGAGTCAATAAGTCAAAGAAAATCAGCAAAATAAATGAGAGAATCACAATTCAAATTAAAAAAAAATTGGTGCCATTAAACAAAACAAACCAAAGTCATAGTTATCAAATTATTAATAATAAATAAAATCAAATCCAGAGACAATCAAATGTAAAATAATTTACTTAAAGTTTAATTAAAATAAATTATAAATATTTAAATCTCCAAAGGAACAATTAAATAAAAATTCAAGTTTAAGGACTAGTGTTGGTTCTCAAATAAAAATTAAAGAAATTTAAAACATCACATTACATAAACTATGTGACTATAAAAGGTCACCTAAGGGGAGAATGAATCAGTAAAACTCAATCACCTCCTAAAGGTGAGAGAACATAAGCATCTTAACTACCTCCTAGATTTAGGAGAAAATATCACATCATCCTTCATATACCTCTCAAAAGAGAAACATGATTACCTCCTAGAGATAATAAAGTAAGACTAGACTACCTCCTAGAGGTAGGAGAAATAATAAAAAAAACAATCCTCCCTATACCTCCTTGTAATAAGTGTTGATATAAATGTGTATAAATAGACCAAGTATGAATCTCATGCCTAGCACCTAGTGCTAAAAGTACCTCAAGAATTTTTCTAACTATTTTAAAGTATTTAAGTCATCTAATATACAAGTATCTCATCAAATAATGTGTCACTCTCAATTGTTATGCTTAAATCAGATGCTTTTCCAAAAAAAAATAGGTACAATCATAATAGTCTTTTTCTAATGTAAATCAATAATTATGTATTGATAACTTTCATGTAAAATCACTAATGCAAAGATTTCAACATTACACTATCACAATTGGTCCACAAGGATATAACATTGTTCAAACTCAAGTATTGTGTCAAAAGTAGAGTAATATATATATATATATATATATATATATATATATATATATATACATACATATATATATATATATATATATATATATATACATACATATATATATATATATATATACATACATACATATATATATATATATATACATACATATATATATATATACATATATATATATATATATATATATATATATATACATAGACACACACACACACACACACACACACACACACACACACACACACCAAGGTCATCCATAGCTGCAAAATAAATTGTCATCTCAAAATAAAATTAATTAACTTACTAATTCTCTTACAGATAGGAAGGTACATTCATTCATCAAAATGAAGAGGGGGACACAAAAAAAGCCTATCAATATCCTAACTACTCACTTAATCTTAAGTCACTTACGATTACACACAAGGTTCAAACTACTCAACTCAAGGACAAAATTAGAAATTACAACACTCTTTCTCAAAACGTAAGCATCCAAATCATAGCAGGTTCCATCTAGTTATAATAAAAAACAAGTAAAATGTTATAATGCACTAGGATTAGCTAAATTCCATAACTGGAACATAGTATAACAATCACTCTTTATAGCATCAAGGCTTAATTTTAACTAAGATGAACAATAAAGCATTAACTAAAGCATACTTGATTAGAGGTACTATCACTAATAGTTTGATTTAAAAATAATCAATTTTATTATATTATTAACTATATACACATTCTATTATAAGAGTGATATTCACTCAATGAATTAATACATAATATTTATAAGTATTTATAAAATAGATTAAATTATGTATTTACCATATGCAACATTTATAATTATAAATTGTTTCTATATATAGTATTTTCTACCAAGGAATAACACCTTGATCATCATAAAAATCTATTATCGAAACATGAAAGCAAAACAATCAACCAAAAAATTTCAAATTTTCATAATTTTATTCATTGCACAGTCTATTGGCCCATGATGTCTAGACACTCCACCACAATAGCATGCAAAAATAAGTAATTTCCCTCTACCATGATTCTCCCATCCACAAATAGAATAAATCCCACAATTAGAATATAGTGATTCCTAATATAATCCATATATGTAAATACATACATAAAGACCATACCATACCACTTATACACATGTGAAAAAAATTACATAATGCACGAAGCATAACACTATCACTCTAAAGATCTAAGTTTTTAATCATGTTTAGATATAAAAATTTAATAACTAAAATTTACATTTTAAGCACACACATAACCACACCAATTTTTGTTGCACACTTCAATCAAACAACTACCACTAATAAATACAAAAGAATCAATAATAACATAGATATAAAATAAACAGCTGGTAAACAACATTTACTGCATTAGGGTTAAATTCTAACACATTTTTCAATCACAACATAATAGACGTATATCTAAACTTCAGGCATCAAAATAAACACACTAAAATATAGGTACATGTCTAAGTAGATTGAATAAATACAAGCCAACATTGGAGGTCCATACATCAAACTCCAATACAAGAAGGTTTTATTTAAACATAGTAAAATTGGACTACACTCTTCATTAGCCCAACCATTAGACAAATAATCTATTTTCACATAGTGGTTATATTAACACAATAATCTATTGAAAATGATATCATGATAATGAAAATAATGAAGGATTAATTAAGTAAAGAGCGTAATGTTGAAAACCATGAAAGAACAAACAGAGCATGGTCTCATTAAATGAATTAGAATAAAATATTTTTAAATTAATACAAATTAAATTGATGTTTAAAATCAATCATTGAATCCAAGGACAACTTATAGGAGTTAACAAATAGACCTAATGTTATAACCACATGAAACAAAAATTCTAAACCAAACTTGAATTACCAATATAAATCTAATTTGCTTAGGAAACTATTAACAAACATGGTACAAAGAGGACTCACCAAAAATACCAAATGAGGCTGAAAATTCATTACAAAAGGTTAAACATGAATATGAAACTTAAGGTAAGAGGTTATAATTTTTAGATTTAATAAATGTTAACCTAAATGATTAATGTGATGCCCTTTCTAGAGTAACTTCATAGACTAAAACTGGACCAAAAGATTTTTTTGAATAAATATGATTTGTAAATCGGGATTTAAAAATAGCAAAGGAACATAAAATTTGAAAATAAATTATCCTATATAAAATTAAAAGTAAAGATAATCTCTAACAAACTCTAGTTTATCTTCAAGACCTTTCTAACTAATTTAGGCAAATCAATTTGAAATTGACTTTGTAGGGTAAGAAAAAGGAACCAGGTGTATAAAAGTTGCCAAATGTCCTCAAAAGTGGATCCACCAAATATTATAAAAATGGAGTATAAAATTTAAAGTTATATAATCTAAATCACAAATGGTAATTTTAGAGCTTACAAGTTTTTGTTTCATTAAAAAAATAAGTTTAAATATAAATTAAATCTTATTTTTGTGCTGATTTGGTTGATTTCAAAACATAAAACTCTTAGTGAAAACTTGTACTGAATCTCATAAGGGTGCATGTAAATCTCCAACCAACAACATTTAAATCTAGGAGAAATTATATATCTATTTTTTCTCCTTTCAATATAGTAATTAAGTCTCAAATTCATTTCACTCCACTAACAAAATTTATAAGGATGCCTCAAGGCTCACCATGGTCAACTTATACAAATGGGTTCATATAATGATTAAGCTAAGTGAATCATAATGTTTATATTAAGACAATAAATAATAATTTTAGTTAGAATTAATTGGATTTACTCATTAATTTTAACTATATGTGATTGAAAAAATGTTATTTGTATGACTAATACTTTATAGTAGGATTAATAAATAATTTCAAAATGCCAAGGTAAGTTAAACCCATTATATTTCAAGTCTAACATTACCATTATTCTATTTCCATAAAATATTCTTAACATTATTTTACTATTTTATTAATTTGTGCTTAGTACTAACACTATCATAAAATTATGAATATTAGAAATTACAATATTTTTTTATTCATAGTGATTACTTCTTCCACTTAACTACTATTTAATTTTCCTCCTAAACAAAGTTTTCAACTCAAAAACAAAATAGTTTACAAATCATTATTAGAAGTAATTATATTAGTCAAGTGTTAGCTTACAATTATCATCAATACATTAAATTTTACATATAGATTGTTGAAAATTT
>JARHVA010011156.1:0-87557 GCA_037957365.1 Torreya grandis
AGGGCCGAATGCTAGGTTTTGACCCAGGGATTCATCGTATTAGTAAACACAAGAAAGACTTAGGTTAAAATAATTTTAAGATAGGATTTATGTCACAAGGACATTTTAACATAAGTCTTAATATAAGTCTCTATCCTAAGGTTTATGACATTCAAACAAACACAATTAAAACCTTAGGAAATAGACTAAGACTAAGTCTATGTCTTCATATATTTATACCATAAGATCATTTTATTATTCAAAGTTCAAATATCCTAAGTGTTTGAACATCTTCTAAGGAATCCCAATGATCTGAAATGCAAGCCATAAACTTTTATCAACATTTTGAAACATGTCCCTTATGTTTAATAAAAATAATCAATTAGCTTAAATTTGATGGTCTCACAATAATCAATGATAGCCTCATGGACATCAAATAATGGTTATTAGAATGTCAAATATAAGTTATTAGATCATTAGGTTTAATGTGATTATATTTTATGGTCTCATGGATGTCAATGTTGTCTCATGGATGTGAAAGGATGGTTATGAGAACATCAAATTTAAGCTCATGAAACCCTTCTAGTCCATAAACCTTGGATTTGATATGCTCTATTGGATCAATCTTTAGGATGAAGCATAGACCATCGATCTTGATATGAGAAGATACATTCCATTAGTTCATTTTAATGTGTGGGACCCTTTATTATCTATCTTGAATATGGGAGTGACATGTGTTAGTTCCATAGGGCTTCTTATGCTTCTAAATTTTTAGTACCAGCATTCACTGCATTGGATCACTTCTATGCAAGTAGTTGTGGACCATCAATCTTAATCTTGGTGCTTACACTTGATTGGCTCCTTTCATATATTGAATTCATAGCATAATTTTTAGCCTAAGGTTTTGTTTTATTAATAAATACAATTAGACCTTAGTGTAAGACTTAGGCTAAGATTATGTTTAATAAAAGGGTCCCTTTAAATTTAATGATCTCATTCCATTCAATCTTTGGTCCCACTTAATCATAGATCATTGTTTTTGATCTAGGTGATCTTACAGGATTAGTTTGATGGATCAAATGCTTAGATTCATTGGGCTTCCTACACTCTATTAGATCTTTCCTCATGATGAAGCAAGCTCTATTGGATCTACAAAGAAGTAAGGTGATTAAGTTAGGATGAGGATAAATATAATAACTTAGGCTAAATATTTAAAACTAAGGTCTTATTCATGTTGATAAAGTAAGAATGCTACCTTAGGGTTAAAACTTTAGGCTGAGCATATAATAAGGGGACCATGCTAAAATAAATGACCTTGTTAACATAAACATTAGACCACATTAGAAACATAAGGAATGAAAGGAGGAAAATAAAAGGGTAGTAATCATGATTTTTAGGCTAAGGTTTGGTCATGATGAAAAACATGACCAAGCCTTAGCATAAAAATTAGGTTTAAGTCCAAAGTTGATTCAAAATATTCCTACCAAATCTGCTCCCACCAAAATTTTAATTTGAATCAAGATCTAAGTTAGGGATTATTGAAGGATGGTTTCATCACATCAATCAAACCATGTGATACCATAAATTTGAATCTAGATTTCTTTTTGAATATGGTTAATCTATAAATTTCAAGCATGATCCATAATAAACATCATGAAACCTACAACTTAAAACATGAGGATCAACTATTAACAACATTATGCAAGTTTAAGAAAAACCATGAAAAAATGGCTAGTTTCATGGAAAATGGATGATCTTCAAATCATAATAAAGATCATAATATCAAAATTCTAGTTCCAAGGTTCAAAATAATCATAAGGGTTCCTGTTTTTCATAGATGGGGGTATGTTGATCTCAACACCCCTAAAGATAACAAGCACTAACTTGCCTAAGATGTTGATCACCAACACCACATATATGAAATGAACAAATTCAAAACTCTCATTACTTGTCAATATAATGGTGAAACCCTATAAAATAACATTGTTCAATCCTTTTCACTCATTCAAATCTTTACACACAAGCAAGGCATCTAAAACAACCTTTTAGATAAATATTCACACCTTTTCTTATTATCATGCATCAAACCTATAGATTTAGCATTAGAATTATGAACTTTAGGTCATACATGTAATCTACACTTTGATCTACCTCTCAAGACATCCATATGGCTCTCACAACCTTCATAAACCTTTCTACACATTTACACACATGCTCAATCTACTTCTTCTAGGCTCATTAAGTACAATGACCTATGTGTCCTCCTACATCAAATTGATCAAATAAACATGAATAATCATATTTTATATTTTATTTTCTTAAATTACATGTAACTTCTCCTTTAAATATTCTCTCCTTCACATAGCACTGCTCTCTCTCAACTCCACTCTAAATAGGCCAATTATGCCTATTATTTATACCATACACTCATCTAACCCATATTGGTTGGCCAGGATTTTTGATATACTTTTATACCTTTGAAATAGGTATTCATAGATTTTACATGTAATAAACACTCCAATAGATAGGTCAAACATAGTCCTTAAGACTTAAATCTTCCATTAGTCCTTAATGAGACCCAAAACAATTAGGCCTTCATATCCACACATTAATCTTGAAACCTTTTGGACCACCTTTATTTTTCACCAATTCTTATAAAATATGAAACCTATCTCAAATATAACCTTTCTCAGTCCCTCATGGGTCCATGACACACACAACACCAACTCAATACTTGAACCTACCAATTAGGTCTCCTTGTTCTTCAAGCCTTTATACATAAAAAATAAAATATCAAACTTATGAAGCAACTACTCAAATATTTTTACATATTCAAATGATTATATCATAGGGGTGAAACCTTATATAACTCTACAAAACTTCAATGTGCCTTAGACACTTCAACATAGGCTCTATGCACTCAAATCAACTCTCTTAGAATGACCACTTAGATTGGTCATATACAATCAAAATATAGTCAAGATATTTTGACTCTCCATAAATAATCAATAAAAATCCATGACAAATAATACCTTATCATCAATATTTTAGACTTATTTAACATATCCTTACTCATTTTCATCCTCAAATATACTTAGAACATCTTCAACTTGCCTATCTAAGATGCTCACTCAAACTACCAGTTTAGTCAATAAACACTATCAACTTCTAATCCTTTGTTCATATTGAATATTGACTGTTCAAACCTTAAAAATCCATAAATATCATCCTCATAGATTATAAAAAATTCTAAAATAGTTATTTCATCTTGAAACATCAAAATACCATTAAGAACTCTTCAATTATACTTCTCAGGTCACTTGCAAAACATGATCAAACCTTTAGTCAACTTTGGAGCTCAATGTCATATATATATATATATATATATATATATATATATTCAAACCTTATAACTAGATTATCTAGATGTGACTTGAAGTCCTCTTCAAATTTTCCTTTCACACCATCAATAAATTCATCCTATATCAAAATATATAAGCAAAATACTAAGCACTGGTTTATCCTTTTATTAATTCAAATGCCAATAGTCACTAGTTAATGTAAAATCATCTGTAGGCACGTGTCTTCATCTCATGTCCTCATATATCTTATTTACATACAATACATATATCTCCTTACTATCATCCTAACTTTAAATTTCATTTCTCACCATTGATTTTAGATCCTTGCTTCCGTGATCAAGCCACTTGGTAGCCTCGCATGCCCTATATGTACCATAAAGTTAGTCTCTAATGAGCTTATACTACTTGGCATCCCTACATGTCAAATGAAAATTATATTAAATTATTGGATAATTTTCATCATTGATCTTCCTCTAAATGGTTTAATTTGTTCCATCGATCTTGATGTGCTGCTTAAACTCTTTGAAAGTGACACATATCTTCATCATGTTCAATCTCAAGTTCTTTAACTAATTGAATTTGTGCTCGCCGTTTATCTCTATCTAACAAGTATAATTATCACTATTATATTATTATTTATTTATATTAATTAATCTCCATATATATTCATTATATGAATAAACTTTCATCGTATATCTTTGATATTACAAATTTGGCTATGGGAACTTATTAAACTCTATTTGAGAAGCCAAATTTGCACCTTAATAAATTTTGCTATGCTCCATTTTCAAACCTAAATTTTAAACATATTATCTCCTCACATAGGATAATCTATTCATATAACAAGATGCTCTTGAAACCTTCACACTTATTAATATTGATGTCATCAATATGCGCATTCAACTGTATTTGTTAAGATGACTACTTGAACCTAGACACTCATATGACTAATCTGATGAATCAATTTAACTTACACAATCAATCTAAGAACTCAAAAAACCTCATAAGTTATTTTTAACATGACCATACCATCAATATAATCCACCATCTACCTATTCAATTCAAACACTGAATAACTATACAAGAACACTAAAGCACACTTTGTCATTATCATTCTAGCACATATGACACCCTATCAACATCCTTGGTCACCTTGGAGACAACATTGACAAAACTCAAAAAATATTCCCCTTTGTCATTGATGTGACCACCAATACAAAGCTTAGGCTCAGAATCCATCTCTTTATTTAATAACTTTCTCCCCCTTTGAGATAATGGCAAAGTGGGCTCAAATTTTGATCATACAGACCTAAAATGATTTCAAGAACCAATAATAGGAAAGTACCACCTATGAGAGATGATACATACTCCCCCTAACATGTGAATACCTCTTCTTGCCTTTAGCTTCTCAAACATGCTCCATGAATACACTTTTCTTTGATCATACATAGATTTTATGAAGACAAAACATACAAGAACATCTATAACTACATGAACATAACTATAAAACATTAAGAGGGACTCCCCCTAAGTCAAATTAGCCTAGGCACCCTTTTTATCATATTTAAGCCATTTCCAACAATTATTAATCTACATAATTGCCTTCATACCTTCTCTCTCAAATTCTACTACACAGTCTTTTATTCTTAGGACCTCACCATTTACAAATCTCCTCCTTTGACATACACCAATATTAGCTTGGGATTCTCTTATCCTTAGACCTATTAATATATAGAACACAGAAGCTCCCTTTATTCATGCATGAGGATTCAATACATTGTCAAAAACACATGACTTGGTTTGATCAAGTCATCATACAAATATGCTTGAAATCATAACTATAGTAGAGATATTCATCTCTCCACCATGATTGAGGCATATCACATATGGCCCCCTCACATTATGCACTATTTGAAAATAATCTTCAAGAAGTCTTCTCAATAAACTAAGTCTATTAAAAACTATTCAACATTACCCACACTAAGTAAATATACTTATGAAACTACTAATACATCTCATATATTCATTAGATCAACTTAAACAACTAAAGTAGAGATGAATAAATCTCATATAGATCTAAAAATAGTTACCCTTAATCTTCCACAAGCCATCATGGTTTAGAACCTTTTAGAATCACTCTTATAGAACTATCTCATCTTCAGAACACTATGAACTCCATGATAGACACAACTTGTCATATATATAACTATAAGACCTTCTTCATGATACCAAAAATATGAAAATACATTCTCCTCATAATATATACCATCCTTGACTTCAATCTTCATCATTTTTACCAATCAATTTAAGCAACAAAAATTGATAAGTTTTTATCTTCAGAACCAAAAACCTTGAACACACCTTTCTATGCAAATAGAACATTTTGATAACTCACCATCATAATAATTTGAAATAAAACATAAAACTCATTTCCCCCCTTAACCAAGAACATCTTCTTATGACCTTTCTTATCCTATACTATCAACCAAAACTCAAATAGCATCCAATATACTTCCTTTTTGGTGACAAGTGTCTCCTTGAAGCCTAAAGAGAGACACCCCTAACCCATAATGTCCTAGAACAATGTGAAACTAGGAGTTGCCTACAATTCCTCATAATTTCTCTCCTTCTTAGACAACTTGAACTAGTTTTTCTTCTTCTTATTCTTATTTTCCTTGACTAAATCAACTTGTTTATCTTCTTTATCACTTTCCTTTTCTTCTAGGATGGTATTGACAATACATGGAAAAAATAAATATTATTGGCAAACCTTTTCACTTGAAGTATCAGTCTCACATTTCAAAGCATCAACACTTGATATTTTCAATTGATATTCTTTATAGGAAACTTTCTCAATAGCAAAAATTTGTTTACTTAAGTTTACAAATACCTTAAGTTTTAACTACCTTGGTCTCTTTAGCGAGCTTTGTCTAGTTATTCTTAACATGAGTAGATAATGAGTACCCTTGGCATTCTTCAGTATATGTAGCATCTTCTACCATGCCAAACAATCCACTTGGACCTGTTTACTAATCATAAAACATACTTTCCACTTTTATATTCCATATTTTAAATTACCTTATACCTTTCACTCTATGATCCTAGAATGACTTATTATATCTTGATGTCCTTTGTTTGTAGAACTTAAGAATTTGATCAATTCATAAACATTTGTAGTGAAACTCTCTTATTGATGGAAACTCAACTTGTCTTACCTTGTTAGGATAAAATCTTGTAATGTGTCCTATGTCATGATAACTATATCACTCAATTTGACTCACAACACTTTATTGATGATTCTATTTATAATTCTAAGAAAATTCAATCCTAGAATTTCTTCTACACTATGTAGCATTATGATTGAAATTATTAAAAGTGTAAAGTAACCATTAAAATTTGCATACCTCATTGCATTTGGTTGTCTAATGTGATTTGTATTCCTTCTATTAGTAACTTCATTTTTTGACTAATTATTGATCTTTAAAGTCTAATTTATCTTATTCATTAAATACTTCAAGTCATCATGAGTAATATTCTTTTGTTCTTCTCTATATCCAAGACTAGTTCTATCACTTGTATAGTTTTGACTACGTAGAATGTTATCTAGATCAATTGATTCCTTTTCAAACTTCAAAAATGACTTCAATTGAATTCAATTATTTTTTAACTCATATATTTAAGAACCAATTTCAATTACATAACTTGAAAAATTCAACTTCTTTGGAATTCAAGTTTGCATTCACAATCTTTGACTGATCATTAAGAAGCTTTAGTGAATTTTAATAATCCTTGAAATCTTCATATATTATTTCCTCAAACACACAAAATTGCACCTCATAGTCCTTTATTTGAGACTTTAAATTCTTGGTTTTATTATTATCAATATTCATATCTTCAAGTGCATTTATCAACTCAGTCTCATAGTTTACCTTATCTTCTTCATCATGTGTATCACCTAAACCACCTCTAAACCATGTAGATTGTTCTTGATATGATTACCTACCTTCTTTAGCCATGAGGAGAGATTCATATTTAGTAGGACCATAATATTCATGATAATTCTCATAATCACTACCATCATTCTCATCATATGAGCTAAAATATCCCTTGGTGTAGAGACTCCTCTTGTCCTTGTAAAATGTTTTTTGGCCATTATACCTTTTAAAACTATTTTGGCTCTTATCAGACCTAAATTTATTCATGTCATTATCATGATCTTCTTCATGTTCTTAATTATCATTTCCATTATGGTTATTAGGAAACTTTTTGTCATAGTGACCTATCTCTCCATAATTGAAACATTTTAAGGGGAGTTTACCCTTAAACTTACCTGAACCTATTTTTATCTTTCTTGTTAATAGAGTTATTAGTTCATCATCATTAATATCAAAAATATTATCATCCTTGACCTTATTACCTTGGAAATTATTATTTAGATTCTTTTCTTCATTTAAAGCTACTTATTTCTTTGGTGAAACATTTATGACCTCTATAAAACTTCCATGTTCCTTATACACTTCAACACATTGTCTAAGCACTAAAATCAACTCTCTCAGAATGACCACTCAGATAGGTCATATATAGTTAAAATATAATCAAGCTATTTTGACTCTCCATAACTGATCATGGGAAAATAATGACTACCAATACCTTTCAATAAATATTTTATATGTATTTAACATATCCATACTCATTTTATTCCTCAACTCTACCTTAGACATCTTAAGGTTACCTCTACAAGATGGTCACTCAAGCTACCGATGTATTCAATAAACTTAGTCAACTTGAAAGAATTTGTTCATATAGAATATTGGGTGTTAAAACCTATAAAATCCATTAATATGGTCCTCATGTATTATAAAACATTATCTAATAGTTATTTCATCTTGAAACATCAAAATACCATCAATAAATCTTTAATTATCCTTCTTGGGTCACTTGTAGAACTTGGTCAAACCTTAAGTTAACTTTAGAGATCAATAATTTGACTTTATAGATATTCAAACCTTATGAACATATTATTTATATGTTCCTTGAATTCTTATTAAAATTTTAATTTTACAACATCAATAAATTCTTCCTAGATCAATTATATATAATCAAAGTACTGAGTACTAGTTTATCCTTTTGTTAATTCAAATGCCAATAGTCACTAGTTAATGTAAAATCATCTACAAACACATGTATTCATATAACATATTTTCATATATATATATCAAACACACTCCATTTATATCCTTTAAATAATCCTAACTTTCACTTTCATCTCTCACCATTGATAGTATATCCTCACTTTTGAGACTGAGCCACTTCACAGCCACACGTGCCCTCTGTGTACCCTACAGTCATTCTCCAATGAACTTACACCACTTGGCATCCCCATGTTCCTTATGAGTATTCTATTGATTTATTAACTAATTCACACCATTTATATTCCTTTGTGTTCTTGAACCTGCTCAATTTATATTTATATGTTGCTCAAACTCTGTGAAAGTGACACATGTCTTCATCACATTCATTCTCAACATCTTTAACTAATTAACTTCATGTTAATCATTGATCTCTATATAATAAGTATAATTATCTCCATTAGATAATTATATATTCAAATTAATTATTCACCATATATCTTCATTTCCTTATTAAATTCTCTTCATAGATCTTTGATTCATAAATTTGGCTAAGTATGGGAACTTATTGAACTCTGTCTAAGAATCCAAATTTGCACCTTAATTACTTTTTCTATGTTCCATGTCTAGACATAAAAATGGAACCATATAATATCATAACATATGGTAATATATCATTATAACAAGATGTTTTTAAAACCTTCATGTGTGAGTGTTTATGTCATCAATTTACTTGCTCAATTTTATTTGTCAAGATGACAACTTGAACCTAGAAACTCATATGACTATTCTGATGAATTCATTTCACTTCCACAAGCACTCCAAGAACTCAAAACACCTCATATGGTATTTTCAACATGACCATACATCAATAATAGCCACCATATTCCTATCTAAGTCAAACATTAAATAACTATACAAGAACACTAAAGTACACTTTACCATTATCATTCTAGCACACATGACACCCTATCAACATCTTTGGTCACCTTGGAGACATCATTGACAAACCTCCAACATTTTTTAGTGTCTTGTCCTTTTATTTATATACAAATGTTAAGAATATCCATGCATGAATCTTAATATTGAAAGTGTTAGGCCTGAGAAAAGTGTACTATTAGATTATATAGTTATGGTTATATGACAGACAAATACAATGACTACTAATTTTCACAAGGGTGAAAAAAATATATAATTTAAAAAAATACTTCAAAAAATATTATGGTGATGGAAAAATTAAAATTTTCCCATATTTCAAGTTATGTTTTTTCAATCTCTCGTCTCTTATGATAATAGTTATGCTACATACAAAAAGGAAAATAACACAAAAACTTTCCCAAATCAATGTTTTAATACCAGTTGTAAAGTCATTACTTGGATAATTCACACCAATGGAGTAATATATCACATAAATATGATTATAATACGTGAATCCACAATAATAATTGACAAAACAATATAATACATGATGAGTATGACTGAGCTAATTTAACGGGAAAATATCCAAAATAATGTGTGTGTGTGTGTGTGTGTGTGTGTGTGTGTGTGTGTGTGTGTGTGTGTGTGTGTGTGTGTGTGTGTGTGTGTGTAGACACATATATATATATATATATTTATACACGCACGCACGCGCACACACACACACACACACACACACACACACACACACACACACACACACACACACACACACACACACACACACACACACACACACACACATGTGTGTGTGTGTGTGTGTGTGTGTATATATGTATATATATACATATACATATACATACATACATATATATACATATATACTAAACACTACCTCCTATACATACTTTACTTAAGCCATGGCTATTTCATAGAGTAATATTACTAAAAATATAATAATCATATAAAAATGTTAGAATATATTTTGAAAGGTTATGTAAACCATAATTTATATATTCATATCCCTAGACATGTTATATTTTAATGGCATAATAAAGGCACACAATATAGTCACACACAAATAACACTCAATTTCACACATAATGTTAAGATCCACATAGAAAGGACATGAAGATGTCACAAAAATCTAAGAGATGAAAACAAGGGCCTTGAATATGTTTAAAGAAAAAAAGCCAATTTATACATATGATGGACATAAATATGTCACAAAAAATAACTTCAATTGTCATAAAGAATGTAAATGAATATGACATAACAGACAAGACCAATGACTGTATATAATGGAAATAAATATGTAACAAGAAAACAAGGTCATTGGCCAAAAACAATGGACATGAAAATGTAACAAATGGGGAAAAATAAATGTTGCAGACACAAGCACAAGGGTGGTCACATAATATAAAATCAATGAATAGCCTATCATGAAATAGAAAAAGTATGAATGAATTATAGAAAAATTCACACTAGTTTTACATTATCAATGCATGTTAATGTCTCAACGTAGTAGAGAAATGTATCCATGCAACACTATATAGAAAAAGAATAATAAAAGTACACATTTAAACAAAAATAATAGCTTAACATCATAAATGAAGATGTCATATAAATATATAACCTATATCAATGCAACCTATGAAATAAGATGTCCCCAACATTGATCTATTCCATGGGTATATGAATTTTCCAACATTTAAGTATCTATTTATCATATGTATTACATTTGAATCATGTATACCATGAAATGAATTTATGTGTAAAAAATAATATGTTATCTATCAAACATGTCATAAATAACATATGTGGAAAATGTAACTATCGATCAAGTCATGTGAACATCATTTTTTTATTCTTTGGAATATATGAATGTTTTTATATTCTAATATATATATATATATATATATATATATATATATATATATATATATATATATATATTCAAGAAAGTCCAACTAAAAAAAATTCAAAATTTTCAATAATGGGAGGCATCTAAACAATTTGCATCATGTGTCAAGGCATAATGTGAACCCATTGTAATATCATGGAAATGTGGATGAAGTGAAAGAAAATAACATGCCCCAACTATATATGAAAATCACAATAATTTAGGTCAATAGTGTATGTGGATATAAGGATAGTCATGACTCCATAATAAAAAATAAATATACAATTATGTAGTATGTATATGATCATATAAGTATGATTTAAGCCATATACAATACTTGAGGGTGGGAAAGTGATATTATACAAAAGAATGTGAAATAGATTTAAGTTGTTTTAAATGATATTACAATGAAGGATATATGTCATGCATGTCCAAATCAAAATAAAAAATAAAAATGGAAATGAATGTGAAAAACAAAACTCTATAATAATGATCTATGTGCATGTATGTCAAGATATAAGAGTATAAGAAATAGTCCATTAAATAAACATAAGGAATATATGTATAATATATTATGTTTAATATAACCAATGTTACCTTTAATGTTATGCTTACATTTATGCTCTATATCATACATGTCACAATTTCCTAGTATATATCCATAGTCATCCTTCATGTTAAACATTGATCCAATCATATTTTATAGCTATAGTATAATATGCATAACCAACATACTATATTATTAAATTGATTTTTTTTTTTTGATTTTTTTAGTATATTCTCTACTTTTATTACTATTTCCTCTACTATGAATACATTATATTTGTTTTATTTAGTATTATTTATACAAATGATTTCCTCTTTATATTCTTGGTCTGAATAAGTTCAATCTCTTCAAATAGTAATAGTTGCTTCATATAAATCATATGTAACATAGTCATGTTTCTTATAGAATGTGACATCCATTTTCCTTAGGCGTGATCTCCAAAGCATTTCATTTTATGTAATAAAAGTTAGATCAATGTGAAAAACAATGGAACATATTTTGATACCAAGAGTTACCATAAAATAAATGGATTTAATTAATTTATTAGGTTCAATAATCTTATTCAAATGTTATTTTCATACCCAAGAGATTGTATAAATGTCATGATAATTACCTTGATTTAATAAAAGTTTGTAATCTCCATAGTGGTGTATTTCAATCCATCTATGTAAAGGATAATAATAAAAGGTTCTAGATATAAGGAATTATTTGTAGTTTACTCATTTTAAACCATGATTAGGACATAACCTTATTAGGTAGATATTTTTTAAAATTCCTTCTTAAGAAGCCCTTTCTCAATGATTGTTTTTTCTTTGACTTTGCCTCTTTTATAATATATTTTTTTGTAATTATTGTATTTTTAACATTTATTTTTGTTACTTTTCTTCTGGCAACCTCTATTTTTATGGTTTTTCCTTTTGTGACTATTATTTTCATTGTATAAACTTTCTTTTTCCAATTGTTCCTTATATAACTATTTCATTTGAAAATTTTCCTTTTGTACCCTTTCCTTAGAATATGTGATTGCAATTTAAGAAGGTTTCTAAACTATTGATTGTGTCTCAAATATAGTGGTGTTTTTATGGATGCATCTAATGTATTCTCACCATTATTAGCAATATTTTGTAATTTTATCTTTAGGGGACAATTTTTTTTATGATGTCCATGTATAATATATATGTATGTATGTATATATATCTATGTGTGTGTGTGTGTATACATACACACACACACATACATACATACATGAAATGGCATGCATGATTCCATATGTTCCTTCTTCCATTCACCCTCTTGATAAAATTTGTATGACTAGTGAATCTTAAATCTCTCATGAAATAATTAATATGGATGCTAATAAAGGAAATGAATATGTTCGCTTTAATGATATATGAAAGTAAATTAATTCAATTTATTTACATAAATCCATAAATGCATAAAGCACTATTATTTCTAATAAAAGATAAACATAAAAATTTAGCTAAGGCTAATACATTTGAGTACCAACAACATGATCTATCCACTATTATTAATCAAAATTTTGGAGGTACCAATTCAACCATAGGTGTTGAAAATACTAGTATTGATAATATTTTGACATGTACACATTTATCTACAGATGTGATCTTGACCCAAAGTATGGGGGAAACATAAGGTTTTGATCATTTTATTATGACTATTCCTATACAACCAATATTTGTGCATCCTAAGTTGAATAATAATGTTACATCACCAACATATCCTACTACATGATCCCTCAAGGCAATGATTCCAAATCTATATACTTAGATATTATATTTATAGAAGTTTGATTCTATATCTAGTAATTCAATGCATTCAAATGATTTATTTAATTATCATCTAGCTCCAGATATTTCGTCTTATCCCTTACATATAGTTTTTGTATCTACTAATATTACATTTTATGACTGTAAATATTATCCATAAACATATATATGCTTATTTTTGTAATATGAATCTAATGATATATTGTTGACCAAGTTATTTCAATGAAGTCTTAAGGGTTATGGTTTTTAATGGTTATATTATCAACGTTTCCAATCAATTAAAGAATTTAATCCTTTTGTAGATTCAATTCTAGAATAATATTTGATCAACATTAATGAGAAAATATCTTATGCTAAAACTGCAAAACTCAAGAAAAGATCTAATGAAAAAATTAGTGACTATGTGATTTTGTATAATACCATTATCTCCAAGATGAAAAATCTCATTGATGATAATTATTTACAATAAATGTTAGATCAAAGTTTTCTTTCTATTATATGTGATTTTAATATATGCAATAAATTAATAAATTTATGAGTTATGCCATATAGTAAGAGATTGATAATTTAAGCTTATTAATTTTAAAATTATCAAATATGTGCCTAATATTACAACTAAATCAACTAAAATTTTTAAAATAAAAAAAATATACAAGGATAAATAAAATCACTCTAATAATTATATGAAAATAATAGTTAAAATGGTATCACATCCTACTTATTACTTTATTTTATCCATTCCAAAAATGTGTAAATTTTCATGATTACCTCAACATCATCATATATTAATACCAAAGTTACTAGAGTAAAAATTATATCTCCCCATCTACCAAAATAGGTTGATATGAGTAGGCCTACACCTAAAGTATTTGATATCAATGCATATTATGATTATCATTGATGTACTAGAAATTAAACAAATAAAATATATAAGCTAAGGCATAAGATACATGATCTTGTTGATGGTAAAAAAAATAGCTTAACATACTTACAAAAGATTTACAACCAACACTTAATGGGAATGTAAAGTTGAAAATATTTTTTAATCCCATGAAAAATTGATAACTTTTTGAATACACAAATTAATGGAAGAGAACTACTATATATTATAAAATTATCAAATATTGTTCGATATGATAAATATCATAGTTAAATATCTTACAATTTTTCATTTGTATTTAATGAGATCTATGAGAAGTTACATAGGACATAATTGTTTAGACCTCCAATCTATTACAAACTTGAAACTAACATAAGTAATTAAAATCTAACATTGTTTACCACTTCATAACATTAAAAATATATAAATTATTTTCAAGGGAGTGTATTTGATTATATGCATTCCATTATAAAAAACTAAAAAAGTAAATAAATATTAATTTGAATAAAATGACCCAAAAATACACCTTGATCCAAATTAGTATAAAATATGACCAAAAGCATATGATTTTGAATTTATCAAAAAAGTCTCTAATCTACCTAAAAATTGGCACACTCTACATTATTGTGTTAACCAATCAATGTCACTTCTCACAAAATCTCAGGACCTGAGAAGTTTTGACATGGATGATGAACATGTTGATGTAAATATTATCCCCTTTAAACATTATATACCTATACTATAATATAATCACAATTAGGGTTTGCTCAATTACATCAATCCACATAAGGATTCACATAAAATACTATCAAATGACTATAAATACTATTTATGGAACTTTAATCTTGATGCCCAATAATTCTAGCCTTACTTTTCTAAGCACTACTAATGGTATAAACCCCCTTGTCAACACTTATAATCACTAAATATTTATGGAAGCCCAATAGAGTCTCTTCCCCTATAAAAAAAGAGGTGATAAGTATTTATAGTGAAAAAAAAATCAAAATAACTTAAAATAATCCTCATATATTCTATCATAAAATTTGAGACTAAAAATGGAATAAAAACAAAATAAATCCAATCCAAAAAGTGGTGCTATAGCAAAATCCTATATTTTATTTAACACCTCACTCAATATGGGTGAATAATTTAATGTATGAATTAGATAGGTTGAATTAAAACTATCTATGTTCTCTCAATGAACTATGAATCATGTCAAATTCATTGAAGGAATAGATTATTCATATACAAGATATATAATATAATTGATAAGCAAAGCATAAAAGGAACATATCAACACATGACATAAGAGTTACCATGAAAAAACATCAAAGAGGTAAAAAACCACCAATGTTATATTCATTAATATGAGAAACCAAATCACCCCAATATAGACTTCTCCTTCTCACTTCTTCATGTAGTGCTTCACAAAACTCACAGGTTGAATAAGACAAAATAATATCATATTCAAATGATTGATTTCATAATAGGGTAAAACCTTATTTATATTGAAACAACAAAGAAGGTCATGATTATAAAAATAATGCATCTTTCCATCATAAAAAGATCATTTAATTAGAGTTAAAAACTTATTAAAAATTATAAGTTTAATATTTATTTTCAAGAGGTTTCCAACTCATGTTAATAAATTATATATTATTATTATTATTATTTAATAAGTTTACCAAGGCTAATGGAAAATATAAACACTTATGATTAAATGATCTAACACTCCCCCTTAATTATAAGTGGAGATAAATGTCAATCACCTTAAAAAAATGAATTATACTATGTACATAAATTAAGGATTTAAAAAACTTCATGATGCCAAACATCACCTTTTGAAATAAAAGGAATTATAATTCATAAAATACTCAAAAGTAAGTTTAATCTAATATTATCTTGATAATACATCTCATAGTTTATCAATAATAATCAGTAAAAATATTTGGAGCCTTTATAACATAAGGACCTCCATTACAAAGTATGATTTTATTATATTGGGGTACAAAAGTGAAACTTACACACAAATTTTACTTTAAATGAAAAAACATACACATGAATTTTACAATGATTTACAATTGACAATAAGTATAGAAAAGAATAAGAAACACTTGGCAATTAAGAAGAGGCATTTTCATGCACACTCCCCCTCAATAGCAACTCTGAGAAGCCCATAATTGCATGAAATTGATAAAACTTGGTAGCACCAAGTGGTTTTGTGAATATATCTACCAAATATTCATTTTTAAGACAAAATTACAAATCAATATCACCATTGAGAAATTTCTCTTGAAAAAAAATTCACATAACTTCAATATGTTTCAATTTTTGGTGCTTTGCACATATACAAAACTTAAACACATATCCAAAAATAGATTCACGATAGCATAGTATGGTTAGGATCATAATAACCAAGTACATAAAAATATGAAATATGTTTTTATCTGGTAAAATATGTTTAAAATAACAAATTCAAATTTTTAATTCAAATAATTTCACTACTTTGATTAAAAATTTAGTGAAAAAACATAAATTATTGTATGCAATTTATTATTAGACATCTCTAATATTGACAAGATGAGAATCCCAAAATTGTCATGTGATGTGCATATAATAATTTACTAAAAATATGATATTATGTTTTTCCAAACATTATATATCCTATTATAAATAACTAATTTTATCATTGAAGTCTTATGGAAACTTTTCAAGTTTAATATGCTTCAATAAAAGATTGAGGTATATCCTCTCATACATCAATTATGGATAATTTTAGCATGGAATGCCATCATCCAATAAAATATATATGAGACTCAAAAATAAATGTTTAGATATGTATGAATGTAATTTTTATTAAAGTTAATGATGAAGATCCAATCATACAAACTCCATTTAGACTATGTATTTCATAACATATCTTATTATAAATTGAAGCATATAAGGATATTAACATAAAAAATCAAATTATAAAACAATCAAACGAGATTATATAAGAATATTAGCATGGAATTTTTCAACTAATCAAATGAAAGCATTTAAAAAAATTAAAACACCAAATATCGATACTTAATAATCATGATATTTTTACCAAATGTAATAACTAAACATGATCATCTTGTGAAATTAAGCATATTCTTGTGCATATAATGTATTTCCTTACTAACTCATATTAATTGAAAATAATAATAATAATAATAATAATTACACACACACACACACACACACACACACACATATTCTTTGATTTATATTGTAATAATTATTTTTCAAGAATCAAAACTAAACAGTTTTACTAAAACAATACCATGTAGATGAGACACTAATAATATAGTGAGTATCTCTAGAGTAACAAAAAAATAGTTTTATCAAATAAAATTAACTGGTATAAGCATACATGTATTTTTTATATAGAAAAATTCAAATATTAATCAAGTATTCTTATTCAAAATATGATTAGTAGTATTCATGTATTTGTCCCATAAGAACTAGGAGGAAAATTTATAGAATGTGACTTTGTTCTAGCCATCTCAATAATGGTATGATTTTTCCTTTCAACATTATAATTTTGCTAAGGGAAATATGTAATTATTAATTACATTTGAATATCAAAAATAATGTAAAAATAGTTTTTTTTCTAATACAATCAACACCATTATTAGTTCTTAAACTCTTAATAAAAAATTAGATGTATTTTTAACAATAGCTTTACATTCCTTAACTTTAGACAACAATTGGCTTTGTGTCTAATTAATTATAACCAGATAGTTCTAGTGTAATCATCAATTAAGGTAATATAATATAGATAACCATTAAGATATACAATTTCAATAGATTTTGCAACATCACTATGAATCAATTCTAAAAGATGTGAGGAATTCACATCATGATTCTTGTTAAAGGAGTTAGTATGTTGCTCACCATATAATCAACCCTCACAAGTTTCATGATGGGAGGAGACAAAAATAAGTCTAGCAACAATATTATTTGTAGACATATCATGTAAAATTTTGAAATGAACATGTTCTAATATTTCATTTCATAATTAATATTTATTTTTACTATGCAATGAAAGAAAACATGCAGAAGAATGAGAGAAAACATATAAACCATTCTTTCAAATCCCTTCAAAAATTAAAGATCTATATTTATTGATAATGGACCAGTTATCTTTAATAAACTTTTCAATGAGTTTATCATTTGTAATTTGAGAACAAGATAACAAATTCTTTTCAAACTTAGATACATAGAAAACATAATTAATAACAACAATTGAAAACTTTCCTTTTACCTATTTAGTTTCTTCTAGAAAAAATTATCTTCTAAGTAAATTATTTAATAGATATCTCTATAATTAAAAAAAAACAAATATTAGATAAGCATGTCATATGGTGAGATGTGCCACTATATAAAATCCACTCATTTTTATTTGAATTAAATGAAGCAACATATAAAGTAATAACATTTGAATCCTGATTGTCATTATGATTAGGGTTCTAATTATTTTTCTTTTTTTGATTTGATTTATTTCTTTGGTTATTTTTAAAATATTTATTGTTAATTTTATCTTTATTTTCATAAAAAGTTTCCCTTTTATGACCAAATTTAGCACACAAATTATAATTTCCATTAAACTTAAGTTTATGATTTTTATTGTCATATTCCTTGTTCCCATTTTTTCCAATAGAAGAATTAGGGTTAGATTTATAGTTTCTATTATTCTTAGAAATAAGGTTAAGAGTGAGAAGTGCTTGAGTGGAATTCTCCCTAGAATCAAAATTGATCATAATTTTCTTTTATTGAATCAAGAGAGTAGACAAGGTGGTAAGGCCAAGGATATCTTGCTCAATTTGATACCTACAATTTAAAATTGAAATGAAATTTATAAATTTTCATGAATATTTAACTAAAAGGATAAAATAAAATAATTGATCCTGAATCAAATTACAATTACATCCATCTAATTGAGACTTAATGTTATTAATTTTAACAAGAAAATTAATAACATTTTAATCACCTTTCACATGTGTAGTTATCAATTCAAGGATTAACTTAATGATTTTTTAGAGATGAGTGCCCTCATTCATGGACTCAATGAGTTTCTAGGCATTTCTAGGAGACTCTTGATTATGAATGTAGATAAAGAATCCATACTTAACACTCTATAATATAATGGGCATAGATTCCTACAATTTAAGTTGAAATGCATTGGTAAGGTCATGGGTCACATGTCATTTAGAAGAGGATTTTGTATTCCTAATGACAATATTACATAAATTTTAGGCCATAAATTCAACTCTGACATGAATTTTACATATATTATAGTTATTTCCATTAAACATTTATGACTTATCTAAAATAAAATTAGGCAAATCCATAGCTTTCCTTTAAGAATAATAGTAAACAAATACTTTAAAATGAACACTTTTTAATGTGAATTAAATTTTTTCTGATAGAAAAACATAATTTTCAAGTGTAAATGCACAATAATTATTTAATTTGATTATAGAAAATGCAATAAAAATTATGAAAAATAATGAAAAAATAGGGTGTCACAAGTGTCGCAAAAATACACTAATATGAGAATAATTGACTTAAAAATAAAAATTTAATGAGTTTTTATACTTATTTTCCAATTTAAAGTGAACCACACATGTAACTATATTTATCTACACAATTTACATGTCAACTAATGTAAATAACTAAAATAAAGTTACACTGAATTAGGTATCAAAAGATTCATACTCATAAAATCCACATATACACTATTATTAAAAAATTTGTAAAAATAATAATATGAGGTTTAAAGACACAAAATATACCATCTAGATGTATTTGGAAGATGCCAACACCTAGGGGTTGACTAGTTACGTGACTATATTTAACAAAACATTCACTAGATTAAATGTCAAAACAAGGTTAACATGTCCACTAAGTCTTTGAACACATGAAATTTGGCATGAAAAATAAGAAATAAAATTCAAATTAATATAAATTTTAGAAAATTGAAAAATAACCAAATTAAAAAGTTAATTTTAGGGGGTGTTAAACATATGACCTCCTTAGTGACAACCTATTAACAATATATGGTCCGCTAATTCATTTAACAAGATTATTATTAAATGATATGAACTAATTAATATTTAAATATTATTTCTATTTCAAAAATATATAACTAAAATTAAATATATGCATGTAATTTTAAGATTAAAAACTGATTTCAAAGTTCTAACTTTTTGGCAAAATAACTATTCAACGTGGGTCTCAGGGGTTTCTAACATAAAAATTATAAATAAATAATTAGAAAATTTATTAAATAAACTTTAAAATAATTATAATTACCTCATAAGCTTTATAAATCTCATTATGGTGCTCAGGGAAAGTCTGAGAATTTACTGGTGCATATACAGTCCACCAAATCAATTGAAACTTTAGAAATCCTTCTTAAATTGATTGCTAAAGCCAAAAAAAGCTTCAAATATGATAAATTTTATATAAAAATTAATCTTTCACTCCTCCAATATATAACTATGTATTGATGAGACCTAGGCAAAATTTTACAGGTTGGATGAAAGTATTTTAGGATTTGAAAATGAATTGAGAATGCATAAATATACATATAATGACCTCTCACAACACTAGTTCTCATGAAGAATGATTTAAATAACTTATTTTTTATTTTATTCCTTGTATGGATCATAATTTTTTTTAAATGGAATCCCAAGGAATATTTGATTGAAAAAAAAAATCTTAGATTGGTATCGAGTTGCTTGTTTGAGGTTTAAATGCCCACTCTGATATTTGTTAGGCTCCACAAATCAAAGAATGAACTGGGAAAATTTTTTCACCATATGAAATGCCTCAATGTCCATACATAGTGTTTAATAAATATTGAAAATAATTATTAAAAATATTATTAATTTAATGTAAATCAATTAGTCTTCACAATTGATAATGGCTTGCTCCACCAACTATACTCCATCGAGCTTTGATACCATGCAAAATTCACTGAAGTAATGCATTATGCATATACAACATATAGAATATAATTGATAATAACCAATTTAATGAACACATCATCACATGACATAGGATTTACCATGGTAAAAAATCAAAGAGGTAAAAAAATCCACCAATGTGATATTCATAGCTATGAAAAAATAAATCACCCCAATACAGACTTCTCCTTCTCACTTCTTCATGCATTGCTTCATGGAACTCATAAGTTTAATAAAAAAATATATTATCATATTCAAATGGTTTATTTCATATTAGGGAAAAACCCTATTTATGGTTAAATACCAATGGAGGTGATCATTGTAAAAATAATGGGTCCATCCATCCCAATAAAGTCATTTAATTAGTGTTTGGTAAATTATTAAAATAATATAAGTTTATTATTTATTCTCATGTAGTTTCCACCTCTTATTAATAAACAATATAATATTATTTAATAACTTTACCAAGGCTAAGGGATAATAATCCCACTTAGGATTAAATTCTATAATAAATCAAAAAAGGTAAATCAAATAAAGCCTACACATAATTGGGTGATAAAGTAAGGACCAATGAATTTTATAATTATAGTAGAGGATAACCTACAACTCAAATGTTAAGAGTGAAGGGTTCAAAATCCTAGGCCTATGACATAAGAATATAACTTTCACTAAACCTAGACAAATGTAAATGGTTGTAAACTAAAGTTGTAGATGTGAAAACAAGGTAAATGGTTGTAATGTGGTATAAAATACATGATGAGTTAGAATGGTTGTAAATTAGTAAGATGTAATGGTCAACTAGATGGGGATTTATACAACCTAAATTGATTTATTAAAAAGTATAATAAATATTATATTTACAATATCTCATTTAGTATAGGTAAATCCTAAAAAAGATACATACATATTCATTCATAAAGAAACAATTAAAATATAATACATAAAGTAAATAAAAGAAAGAGTATAGGGATATAAATACTTAACTTAGGGTAGAATTGTCAATGATTTAATCTACCTCTTTCGATGAGTTGGTTAATTGAAATACAATTTTGTATGTTGAATATCTCATATGGTTTGATGAATAATTATAAATCCTCAATTAGAAACTACTAATGACTCTTCATATTGAGTTTAAGTGACACCACAATATAAGGCACCTCAAGATAAGCAACTAAGTGACTAAATCACTCAATACTCATTATGGAAGGATTGTGAGTCAAAACATAGTTAATGAGTGTGAATGATATGATATGAATGTAAATGAACCCCTATATATAGTGTTCCAATACCCAAGACCAACCCTAAACTCTAAGTTGATGGTATCAACTAGGATGATATAGATAAAATATGTCATTGGTCAAAGTACAATATTGGCCTTTATGAAATATAAAAAATGTTAGATAACATACTTAGAACTATATCAAACTAGATGATATTTTACATTAAGGATAAAGGCACAAAATGAATGGTACCATCTAGGCTGAAGCAATATGATATAATGAAACTAGTAAATTAATATAATAAGTCAAAAATATACATGGATAAATAATTAGAAGAGTTCATATTAATAATATTAATGGTGTAATCAAGATATAATAAGAACATATCTCATAGATCCCCATGAGCCTTTCTAACCCCATTCTCATTAAGATGTTCACTAAGGGAGATTAATGTGACGACAAGTCATTAAAAGAAAAAGCATCAGTAAATGATAAATTGGAAAATATTATGTGTATACATATGCCTAATTTGAATCTCATCACATGTCTTTATTAGTTTAAAGTAGGATGGTGCTTTGGGATAATAACATAGCAACACAAAAACATGACTACAAATAAATGTCGATAAATAAATAATTGAAACTATCATATACTTACATTGACTTAACCTTTCATCAAATGGTTGCATGTAAACACCATAGTCTCAATATTAGAGGGTGCAAGAACTAGATTTAGGAAGTGTTAAGGATGAAAGGATAAAAAGGGATAAAATCAATGCACACAAATTTTAGATGGTTAAAAAATGGAAAATAAAATACTTTCAAGACTAATTAAAGTGCGTGTAAAATTGACAAGATGAGATCAATAAATCTAGGTTAAAACCAAAATATATAAATAAGAAGATAATATAAATGAAAATTATCAAGCTGAAATTCAAAGTCTACTTAGGACCAAAAAATAAAAAATGTATCCAAATTAAGATAAGTAATAATCTAGTTCAAACAAATGATACATATATTTAATTTATATTAACATCAATACAAGAGAAGTAACAAACCATCATCAAATAAATATGAAGATATGGAAAAGATAAATGGAACTAGATGACCCACAAAAACATGAATATAAAACTCAAGTTCCCAAAAAGAACTATGAGAAATCTTAAGAAGACAAGGAAATGATCAAGACAGAATCTTGAAACAACTCAAAGATGTAGCTTATATCCTTAAAATGGAAAACTTAGACTGTTATATTTATACCATGTCTAAAATAGATGGATAATATGAAGTCAATAATATGGAGAGATTTATAAATAAAGCTATACATCAAGGGTTATGTGTGTGTGTGTGTGTGTGTGTGTGAGAGAGAGAGAGAGAGAGAGAGAGAGAGAGAGAGAGAGAGAGAGAGAGAGAGAGAGAGAGAGAGAGAGAGAGAGAGAGAGAGAGAGAGAGAGAGAGAGAGAGAGAGAGAGAGAGAGAGAGAGAGAGAGAGAGAGAGAGAGAGAGAGAGAGAGAGAGAGAGAGAGAGAGAGAGAGAGAGAGAGAGAGAGAGAGAGTCATAAATATGAAAAACATATCATTATTAGAAATAAGAAAATCAAATCAAGTTGGAAAGATTAAAAGTTTTAAACATAAATTTACCTAAATAACCCTATATATATATGTATTATTGGGAAAAAAATTGAAGTATAAATATCATCCCATAAAGGCTAACATGAATGAAAAATAAAAACTATTTTATCATCACACATGTTCCTTGATCTTTGGGTCCCAGCATAGAGTTATCTCTCCACTGTGAAGATTGGATACTTATGTGAGGAAGTAGGTGGACTGAGAATATATGAAGTTATATAATGATGAAATAAGATCTCATACCTTAGTATACTATCCTATCACACCCTAATAAACCTTAGCTTTATCATGATGTCAATGATCAAGTTTAAACTTTCACTAGAATAGGAGATGTGCCTAAAATGATCTCATCTTTTAGTTTGAATTGATTCTTAATATTTGACTTTGATTTTTACATTTCCCTTTATTATGATATTGAATTTAACTCTTTTGTATTTTTCTATTCCTCATATAAATGGATTTGGTAAAAATAAACATGGGTGTTGAATATGAATATCACAAGAGAACTTACATGTTACATCCTCTAAGTTGCTAAGCAATTCAGTAACATTTTTTAGTTATCTAATTCAAAATTCATTTAGTTTTTGCTATATTCAAATATTTCCTTACATAATAATTGTATATTCAAGGATATAAACTAGAAGCTACCTTGACATTAATCATTTTACATTATGTTATATACTTTGCATAATCCTCATGGGAATTAATTAATGTATCAAAGCATATCATCTAATTTTATAACATAGACTCAACTAATAAATATAATAATTACTATGTCATGCATCCAAATATTATTTTCTTAGCTATACATTAAAAAAATTATTATTATTGATATACAATACAATCCATATCTATTGTTATAAATTTAATAAATAATTATAATCATTATTTATAATGTATAAATTTATTACTTAGCATCAGGTGAAATATTAATGAATACAAGGTAAATATTACAATTTAGTCTCAGCAAAAAATTATAATCAAATACTAATATATGTGTTTAATTCTATTTTTAGTCACTATTGAAATGTACAACATGAATAATAATGAATGTACATGATTTCCAATAGTCACTATTTTGTGAACCATTTATATAAGATAATGAAAAAATTACAATAGGAAAATAGAAATTTAATGAAACATCTCAAAATATAATGTAACATGCATGACTATACATCATGATCAATTTAGATTTAACTATAGAGAGGGAGATCATCATCTAGGTGTTTTTCCTCCAACCATAAACTAATGCTCTCCCATACAACTTCTTAATTCGAGTGGACCTTAGCTTCATGAAATATTATATAATGATGATACAATAATCTAAAACCATCTAAGAATCACATGTTAAATTAAAATAACTATTACATGTAGTTAGTGGTATAGATCCTAGGTTTGCATCTATTTGTTATGACCTTAAGAAAATATGTAAACTATATACTATAGTGGACTTGAAAAAGTATAAAATAATACAATAATTTTATCCAAAAAAATTATACTATTCACATTTCAATGTAATTCATGTTAGCCAAATCAATCCATACTCTCTACCATTACATATTATTATCATTTCTTATCCTTTTTAACAAATGATGAGTGACTGTAATTAGGATCACTTCCCACCACTCATCACCCTTTAACATAAAATAAGACTATTTATAAATATATAAAACTTAACATAGTTCATAAAAGTACTCACAAGCATTCCACACAAGGAGAATACATTCAAAAATGTCTAGATGAATTTCTTAATCATCTAATACCAGATTTTATAAATTCATCCTTAATTTTATCATACTCATAATTCATTCTCTATTCCATTTATGCATCATAATATATATTTTTCAACTATCACATAATATAATTATGACTATAGTATGACCTCATTTATTTTCAAGTAAACACATTTAAAAGATATAATAGTTTTTCATATCCAAACCATGGCCAATCATATCGAGAATCATCAACACCCATATCATAACTACTACCAATAATTTTATACAAGTCTAGTATAAAAGGGATTAATGTATTCATGGATAAGATAATAATAATTAATTATCAAATATTAATATCAAGATTGTTATTTATAAATAATTCAATGATACTCATTTGAGCATTCTATTCATAACCATATTCATAATAAAATATATTTTTTAGATACAATCTAAGGAAACTAAATGAATATTATAATTTAAATGCATTAACTTATTATAATAATATGGGTGGGGGTGTATCCACACTTAAAATTTTATTAGAGGCTTATTTACTCTCCATTATAAAATCCAAAATTTAATCAAATCTAGAAAACACCCAAATAAACCCAATAGATAACATGGAAATAAATGAGTTGTTTTAGAAAAATAATTTTCTCGATGAAGTAACCTACAACCATGTAGGTTCAAATTTCTAATTAAGTGATCTTAAACATTTAAATATTCCGAAATATATATATTAACTATTGTTTTTTTATATACCTTTTTCTATAAACATGGTGGTCAAACTAGTGCTCTCACATTAAATTAAAAAACTCACAACCACCTAACAATAATATTTAGAGGTTAAAAAAAAAAGTTTTAAAAAACAAGATGTTAAGCTAAACATATGAGTAACATCATCCAATAAAAATATCAAAAAAATTTCAAATTTAATAAACTCCTTAAGATATTAATAATCTCATCAAATTAAATTTATAGTTCCTATTATTCATCTAATAAGTATGATCATGTATATTCTGATTAGGTGTCACATTCACAAACAAAATAACCAAACTTACACCAATTGTAGACGCAAAGGAAAATGAAGTGTATTGATACCTAAAATTTTGTATAAAAAAATAAGATACTAATAGTGTAAACATGATGCAAAGTATATAACCATTCAACCATACCATGTTTCCCCAAAATGGGGTATCAAATTTGTAGATACAAAATTAATTATAAAACCATTCAAACAATATCATATTTTTCCCAAAATAGTGGTTTCATAAACATATAAAATGGCCAAAAATTAATAACAATTTTTCATATAATATTTTTTTTAAAAGACATAAAACAAACACAAATCAATGTCATGTTTATCCTAGAATGGTGGTTTGAAAGACACATAAAATAACCATAAATTAGTACCACAATTTACCCAAAATAATGGTTTCAATGACACATAAAACAACTAAAAATAAATACCACATTTTGCTCATAATGGTGGACTACAAAAGAACAATTAAAGACCCATTATATAACACCACATTTTTCCAATCTGGTGGTTTTTAAAATCATAATAAATCAGCCATTAAACAATGCCATGTTTCCCAAAAATGGTCGTTTTGAAAAGCCTTATAAACAACCTTTAAACAAACACCACAATTTTAAAAAATGGTGGTTTTTAAAAATTATCAAACTTCAAGGAGACTCCTAATCATTATTCTCTATTTTCTCCAAGTTTAGTAGAATTTTATATGAGGGTTTACATTTTTAATAAAATCAATATATTAAATACAACCATATATTAATATATTAAGAAAACAAAATACATGAAAATTTCACACTCGTAGTTCACAAGAATAATGAAAACTTGAATGGAAATTGGAGAATAATTTTTTATCTATGCTTGAAGCATTGTCTTGGAAGTTTCCTTTCCTCTATTGTTCTTTCTAAAAGTAAAAAAGTGTCCTTTTACATTCCTATTCATTTTTATCTTTGTTTTACCTTTATTTATAGGAGTAACCAATCCCCAATTAAGCTCCATTTTTTCTACCATGTGCCCATGCAAACTATAGTGGTGAAACTAAAATAAGATCAAATAAATAGATGGGCATAATAATTAAATGTTTTCACTATAAAATTATTCCATAAAACATCTATTTGAGCACAATTAGATTGCATGTAAATAGTGAAACCATAATCATTATTTTACCTTTTTATTCCAAGCATATTACCTTGTCCCTTTAACCCAAGGTAAGTGGAACCAAGCCATATTTTTCTCTAAGGAGTGGTTTAAATAATATGTTGTCACTAAATATGCCACCAACTAATTTGACAATTAGTTAAAATTCATAGGTCCTCATAATATTTATAAGCATTTATACAACAATTTTATACATATATCTATGCTCTTAGGGTTTTTTAGTAATGATGCAACCATGATAAAAAAACGTTACTCTACTTATCAACAAAAAATTCAAAGACACACAAGCATGCACTCAAAAACATGTATAATAAAACTACTATAATGGCAAAAAAAACAAGTAAACAACATTGTAATTAGCAATGATAATTTTTTAACTCTACTTATAAAATACATGAAAATCAATACTCACCAAATAAATAAAAATTAAGCACTCACTATAAGACCTATTTCCATTTGCTATTATCATGATAACAAAAACATCTCACATAATAAATACATGCTCTAAGATACCAATATGATATTAAAAATACATCTAAGCAATCAAAGGTAGGAAATAAATGTGTACATGTGTGATGGTACCCAAAAAGTTTTGATATACTTCCAATAGTCACAATTTATCACCCACTCCCCTATGATGCTATCCCTATGTACTACTCAAAAAAAGTGAACTATGTCCTCCATCCACCCCAAGAAAAATAATTTAGTTAGTCAATTTAAATCAATAAACCTATAAAAACACTAAACAATAAATGATATAAATACCATTGTATTGTTTGATGTCAATATTTATAAATTAGACTACAATAATACATTTTATGAAAAATAGATGCATTGAAATCAAAGATGTATAAAAAATGTATCAATCTAAGTAAACAAACACAACATAATACATATGTCTATTATAAATGAACTAATCAATAATAAATTATTTTTTAACTAGATGTTTATTATTAAGGTTTGAAAAGGATGTAAGATCCTCCTTCCCTTAAATAGGTCATAGCCCCAATGATATTATTATAAAAATAGACATGTCTAAAAATGAATAAGTTCATAAAAACATATCGAAAATATAAATGAGGAAACAAACTATGAAATTAATCATAATTATTTCATGTTGTCCTAACTAATATTTTTCTTAATAGACCCCATTTTGAGCCACTAATCTAACCTGAAAATTAAATCTTGAAAGTATCAAGTATATGGGTCCCATTGGACCTTATTTTGAGCCAATGCTCTACTACATAATCCATTTATGGCTACCAATAATTTTTTTGATTGATATCAACAATCAACTATATTATTACAGACTATGATTATAATTGTTGATTATATATACCCATTTATTAACATCAAACCATGCAAAATTTATCTAAAAAAATGAATTAGGGAAACATAAAACTAGTTTGGAATGGGTGATTATATTGTTTTTAAAATGTATTATTCTTAGAATCATAATTATGCCATTACAGGCTAACTAGAATTAATCAATATTTAACTTATATGTTCTAATCACTCAGCTTGTAACTACAATATCATTACCATTATTGTCTAGATGATGATGATCAACCTAAAATAGCATCCTTTCATATTGCTCATAAACCTTCAATTAAGAATAGTTCTCATAGATATTATGTAGTTGGCATACATTTTAATGATATTCATGTAAACAACATTCATAATGAGAACAAAAATACTCCTATAATTCTTAATAACCACTTGTTGATCCATAATGTACAGTGTATGTGGAAATATTTTATCATACAACTAAAAAATCCTTATTCTCATTACTATTTATGCTTGTTCCACTAATTTTAACTCACATGGACATGGTTACATCCATCAACATAATGGCCAAATCCACTTAATTATTTTCTATAGTGTTCTTATATAAGTAAAAGAACATTTTTATGAGCTAGATAACTAATTAAAAAATTATCCAAATAATATTAATCTTTTAACTAGCCTTATTTGGTTATACGATTATAGGTAGTTAAACCAATTTCATATATGTCTATAATATTCCATTAGATTTGAAGAAGTTACCACCTCTATGACTAGTTATAGGATAGTTTATGAATGTTATAAAAGCAATAACTGTATGGTAAAATGAATTAAGAAGTAACTTAACTACCACTATAGAAATACCATAATTGTCTCAACCCTTTTATCCTTTCCAAAAAATTATTACCACTATGATATCTGAACTACCTCTACTTGAAGTCACATTCACATGAAAACATATAACCTTAAAATGTAGTTAAATAAAAATAACAAAGAATCATAATTCACAAGAAAAAATTATATATCCACCATTTAATGTCACTATCACATGGAATAATCCTACAATTGCTAAACATTATCACACTCATGAAGGTAAATCATATAGTTACCTATAAGTTTATCAGTTATAAAAAATAAAATACCGATATAAGACTTCGTAAAAATGTTCTTCTATTTATTTAATACCACCTCATAAAAATGCTATTTTATTTATATAATACCAATAAAGGTAACCGCAAATGTGTGTAGCCACTATACAACACCATACTTTACAATGTCACCTCAGAAAAACATAACTACTGAATTATGTTATGTGTGTTCTTTACCACATAATGAGGTGGTAAATAAAAATGTGTGTATCCATTATATAATGCCATAATTTACAAAAAGTGAAGGTATCAATAACATTTCACATTCAATTACAACCAATAAAATAAGGAAACAGTGACAATATTTCTCAAGGATATCAATTGTTAAACAATTGAATGTACAACATGCTACCAACAAATAGAGTCCAAACCATGAGATCAAAGAATAAAACCTATTTTTAATGTCACAAACATTATGTGATATCATAATCATGAAAAAATTATATATTCACCCAATGGAATTATAATCACTAGATAAGGCATAAAACCACTACAATAATACCATTACATTAAAGTAAATAACCATCATAAGATTATTATGTGTTGATGCCTGAAAGTGTATGAAAGGTGGTTCAGAGTGTTTAAAAAACACTTCACATTTCTAGATTCAATGAATCCATTACATGAGTTGTAGGTTGTGATATTCTTGATATCTTTAGTGGAATAATGATAGAACACCTGGACTATTTCAAATATTTATAATGTAACTATTTGGTTTTTGAGAGTAATTATGGCCTGATCGCTAACCTATGAAAATGAAAATGATCTAAACTAAGTGAAGTGTATTATGCTAAAAATATAAGATCTAGAATCTAAGCGAAAATTTATATTTATAGTGGAAGCTAATCTAAATTGAATTGATCAAAAAAAAAAATTAAAATAAGGGTAAGGTAGAGAAAAAATATGTTGTTCATATTTATTACAAACATTATGACAAAGTTCAAATTTCATCAAAACACACACTTAACCAATGTATGACATGAAATAGAATAATCTCAAATAATACCATACATTAGAAAAACATCTAAGGAAAACATGAAATAATATGAATAAGAACCATATTCACTTTAAAGATTCACTCCTATAAGAAAATAGTATTAGCACATGTACAAGAAGAGGAAAGAACATGAAATGAACCCAAGATCTTTCAATAAATCTAGCATTAAAATAAATTAACACCTTTACATTTAAAGGTGCACATCTAGAATTCATAATAACCATTCATATCTAAAAATTAGACCAAGCAAGTGTGAGAGCAACCATAAGAATAATCACACAAACAAAATGAGATGATCTTTGCAGAATTCTTTGCTTGTATTGATTATTCCAAATTTGCAAAAAATTTCCTTTCTCAAAAGCTCCCTTCCCCATTTTAAAAATGATAATACCCCTTATATAGAAAACCATGGAGGTGTGTCGGTCAGTCATGTCAAATTATAATTTTACAAGTGTCCTTTCTACAATTTTCTAGAACTATGACATCTCTTAATGGATTAACTTGTTGAGCATGAAATATATTGAGAATTGGGGGGGGGGTGAATTAGTATATTATATATCTTTTACTTAATTTTATTTCTTTTCTTTAACCATTTAATCACACATTTCAAGATATAAAATAAAACTAAAACAATAATATGCACCACACAAGAGAGATAGATAGATAGAGAGAGAGAGACCAAATTTTTACGTGGAAACCCAAAGTGGTAAAAACCATGAAGAAAAATCTCAAGTATATGAATGAGCACCAACTCAAATTACAAAGTTCATAATCACCAACTTGCAAGAGCACTAACCCCTTTACCAAGCACCAACACATCAACTATTTGTGAGCACCAAACCATAAGAGCACCAACCCCTTGCAAATATTTGTGACCAACAACCCATAAGAGCACTAAACCCTCTTTTATATAAAATACAACTATCTCTCAATGTTTTTTACTCAACAAATGATAGAAATCTACAATATCTCCTACTTTTCTCTCTTTGAAAACAAATACAAACCATGCACTCTCTTGCATATTACAAATGGCTTCTCGAGCCTTTATTTATATATTTCCAAATGACCTTTGGCATTTACCCTTTGTGACCCTTCAATCCTCATGGAAAATGGTTCCAAACTTGCATGACCCTTTATATCCTTTCATTTCAAAATTCATATGGTGACCCTTCATAAGAAAATGTGTCATTTCCTTTTTTGTCTTTATCTTGGTGACTTTTCATAGTCCTCAAAGTGTCCCTTCATGGAAAAATGTGCCATACCCTCTTTTGTCTTCACATGGTGACTCTTGGAATTCCTCAAGATGACTCTTCATGAGAAAATGCATCCCATTCCTCTTTTATCTTTTACCCTAAGACTCTTTGACTTCCCTATGGGACTTCTTTTAACTTATATACAACCAAAAAAATATTCATTAATATTGACTAAATATTAACACACATTAACCAAGATATGAATATTAAAAACACCATTAAATGCAATGGGGCCTTTATCACCAATAATGCTAGACCTTTGACATCAATGACAATATTTCCAGTAATCTCCCCCTTTGTCATTGATGGCAACCTCAAAATAAAACTACCACATCCTAAAACTTGCACATACTACCATATAAAAAACATACAGTAACTCCCCCTTACTATAGCAACATATAATTATTTATTGTACCTATTTCTACACCTATACATATACCTATACCTATTATTCTCCCCCTTTGACATCAATTAATAAGGGCCTACCTAGAACTAAAACTTAGCTCCTCCTTAAATAATGCTAAACCTTAATGGTAGGAAGTAAAAGAAATTAATCCCAACTTCTCCCGTAGACACTCAAATGTGTCTTTTGGTAGTGCCTTTATGAAAATATCGACAATCTACTCTATAGTATTGATATACTCCATCTTAACCTATTGATCTACAACTTTCTCTCTCAAGAAGTGATATCTAATGGGAATATGTTTTGTTCTTGAATGTATCATTGGATTCTTTTAAATATTAATAACACTTATGTTGTCACAAAAAATAGAAATAGGTTCATCATATTTTACCTTGATATATTCTAAAGTTTGTTTCATACAAAGCACTTGAGTAAAACATAATACCACTACAATATATTCTGCTTCAGCTGTATAAAGTGATACTAAATTTTTCTTCTTGCTTAGCCATGATACTAAGCTATCACCAAGGAAGAAAGCTCCTTCACTTGTACTCTTTCTTTCACCCAAGCACCCTACCCAATCTAAATCTGTATAATTAACCAAAGTGAAATCTCTACCTATGGGATACCAAAATCCATAATCTAATGTCCCCTTAATATATCTAAATATTCTCTTTACAAATTGAAGATGACTATCTTTTAGAGATGACTAATATCTTACAACCATACCTACTACATGAATTATGTCTAGCCTCGATGCTGTCAAATATAAAAGACTACCAATCATAGATATATACAAATATTGATATACAATAGGTTAATCTTCATCCTTACTCACCTTATTTCCTATACACATTGGTGTGCCAACTAGTGAATAATCCTCAAAACCAAATTTATTCAAGATTTACTTGGCATATTTACTTTGAGATATGAAAATTCCTTTATCTGACTAAAAAATTTTAAATCCTAAGAAAAATGACAATTCTCCAAGCATAGACATCTCAAATTATTTTTTCATATTATTATTAATTCTTTTTTTCATATTTAAAATGTTTCCTCCAAAAATGATTTCATCGACATATAACACAATAATCATTTGATGCTCACCTTCTATTTTGATGTATAGATTACTATCATCAAATCCTTTCTTGAAACCTTGATCCTATATGTAATTATCAAGTCTTTCATACCAAACTCTGGGAGCTTATTTCAATCCATATAAATATTTCTTCAATCTTCATACATGGTTACTAATATTTGAGAAAATAAATCCCTCAAGTTGTTCTATGTAGACCTCTTCTTCTAGATTCTTGTTTAGGAAGGTAGATTTGACATCCATCTAAAATACTTTGAAATTTTTACACATTACATATGCAAGAAGCATTCTAATATCCTCTAACCTGCCACTAGTGCAAAATTTTCTTCAAAATATATTGACTCAATTTGAGCATATCCTTTACATATTAATCTTGCTTTATTCCTAGTCACTTGTCCATTTTCATTCAACTTATTTCTGTAAACTCATTTTGTTCATATCACATTGTGATCTTTTGGTCTAGGAACTAATTCCCAAGTATCATTATTTTTTATATGATTTTATTCTTTAGCGATAGTCTTAACCCAATGCTTATCATGTCTAGCTTCTAAAAAAGTTCTAGGCTGAATTTTGGATAACAAAGTGAAATTAACTTGCTCATATTCACTTACCATCATTCTTCTAGTGTGAATTCCTTCATTTATGTACCTGATGATGTCACTTTCATTATGATTTCTATAAACATATTTAGATGGAGTTTTGGTGTCCTTTTTCTCCTTCTTCTAATCTTCATCTGATTCTTCAAAATTTTCCTCTTCAATGATTTTAGGAATGTCTACTGAATCACTAATTCTTTGTGTTCCGTCTTCTTCTATCCTGACACTTGCACTTTCAATAATTTTCTTGGTTATTTTTTTATAACTTTTATAATATTTACATTTGAAATAATAACCAAGAAATATACCTTCATCTTCTTTGGATTCAAACTTCCCAAGTTTTTTGTCAATTCTCTTTATGAAGCATCTATTGCTAAAAACTCTAAAATAATCAATAGTTGCTAGTTTGTCTTTCCATAGATCATAAGGATTCTTGTCACTATCGAATCTCAATAATTATATATTCTAAATATGCAGTATTGTATAAACTATCTCTCTCCAATATTTATCTGGTATCTTGGATTTGTTTAGCATTATCCTCACCATCTCCTGAACTGTTCTATTTCTTCACTCAACTACTCTATTTTGCTATGGGGTTTTGGATACTAAATAATGTCTCTTTATTCCATGGTCTTCACAAAACTCAATAAACTAATATGAAATGAATTCTTCTCCTCAATCTAATCTTAGACACTTAATCTTCAAATTAGTTTCTTTCTCAACTAATGCTTTGAATTCTTTGAAATATCTAAAAGATTCTGATTTTTTCTTTAAAAACATTATGCAAGTCATACATGAAAAATAATCGATAATAAACATGAAATATTTCTCACCTTGAGTACTTTGAGATCTTATAAGTCCACATAGATTAGTTTGAACAAGCTCTAACATCTAAGTAGTCAAGTAGTCTTTTGTTTTGAACCACCTTCTGGCCTGCTTCCCATGCTAACAAGGTTCACAAAGTGTGTCAAATGGCTTTGTAATCTTTGGAAGATTTTTGACTGCTTGATTTTTGATGATGTTGAAAATATTGTCAAAATTTACATGTCCCATTCTCATGTAACATATCCAAATTTATTCAATCTAACTCGAACCACATCTTTGACCTTTGATGCCTGATAACATATATAAAGTATTGCCTATTGTTTGAGCATCTATAATCAACACATCTGAATCTTTTTTCCTAATTTCATAACCTTTGGCTTAAATATTTAGTATGTGCCCTTGATCACACATTTGAATTACACTCAAAATATTATGGTTAAAACCTTATACATAAAAAACATTTTAAGTTTTAATTCTACCATTATCCAAACTTAGTGTAACTTTTCCAATAATTTTGGCAGTAGTATTATCTCCAAATTTCACTATGCCACCATTAATCTTCTTCAAGGTTATGAACTTACTTTTGTCTCCTATCATGTTCCTCGAACATCCACTATTAATGAACATTGGATTTTCTTCATTTATTGCATGCAAAGCTATCTGTACCAACATAAATTATTTAGGTTGTTTCTTCTACCATGAACTTGTCTAAACTTTCTTCTTGATGAATGGATCCTTGAAACTCTAGTCCTTCTTGACTGACTCAAACATGCTTATATAGTACTAGACTTGTGTATAAAGTTTGTACACTTGTAATATATTATGGCCTCTTCATTAAAGCTTGATATAGGAGCAAAATATTTATGGCTTATACTTGACTCTGTATGACTTTCCTTCTCCTTATTTCTAAAATTTTTATCCCTTTTTCAACATTCTATTTTCTTATGACCATATCCATTACAATAAAAAAAAGTTAAAACAAAATTAGGACCTATTTTTGTATCTCTGACCTAACTGCCTTTTGTAGCTCTATTCCCTCCAACCTTCTTTGTTTGAGATGTCTTCTTATTCTTAACTTCTTCCCTTTTTATTTCCTCTTTTGTAAGAGCTTTAACATAACTCTTTCCTTTTTCCTTATCTGTGAAAGTAGTGTCCTCCTCTTTATCTTTTTCAAATCCAATACCTATCTTATCTGACATTGATATTTGATTTTCTAATATCTTATTCAACATATTAGTGTTATTCTCAAATTTTGAATCATTGGTTGCTCTATCATTGATTGATTGATTTTTTTCTCAAGATCTGCTTTTAACAAGAAATTTTAATAACATACCTTTCACATTCTTTACTTACTATTTACAACTATGTCATACGACCTTCTTCATTCTTCTTAGCTTCTTCAAAGTGTGCTTGTAGATCTTCAATTATTTCCTTTGAATGATTTTCATTTTTCTCGATCTTGAGCTTTAATCTTTGATTCTTCTTTTCAAGCGATTTTAACTCTTCTAAGGCACAAATGAGTTCTCCTAGATTTATTTCAGCTTCATCATGTTCTTCTTCTTGATCAACTATACTTTTTCTTAGGGAGGCACCTTCATGTATGGACATGAATAGAATCTCTTCTTCTAAATCACTGACTCTACTATCTTCAGTTGAGCTAGGATCTTTAGAATACAAACTCTTCTTATCGAATCTCTTCTTGAATTTTCCTTTGAAATTATTCTTGTATGTAGACTTTCCTTCTTCATTTTCACCATTGCCCTTATCTGGGCACTTAGCTAGAAGATGTCTAATCTTTCCATAATTAAAACATTTAAAAGTTAATTTTCCTTGATATTTACCTATGACCCTTTTTGTCTTGTGAATGAATAGAGCTCCATTGTCATCTTCATCATCACTAGAACTATCACTTGATTATTGAATCTTAGCCTTCTCTTTATTTCATTTATTGAAATTAGCTTCTATTTTTTAGGGTTTCTCTTGTTTAGTCCACATCTCATAAGTTTTAAAAATACCATGTAGCTCATCCATCTTTAGCTTGGCCAAATTCTTCATCTCTTCAATTACTGAAACTTTTGCATCATATATCAATGGTAGAGGTCTCAAAACTATTTGAACCATATTTGATTCTTTTAAATTTTCTCTAAGACCTTGAATTTGATTAACTATTTAATCAACCCAAAAAAGATAACTTGCTATATTTTCTTCCTCTTCCATCTTCAAACTCTCAAACTATCTTCTAAAAGTCTAAAGATTAGATCACTAAACCTTTCCACCACCTTTGTAAATATTCTCAAGTTTTAACTAAGTTTCATGAGTAGATTTACATTACATAAATTTTTAAAAAAATGATTCACATAAACCACATAAAATAGCATTTAAGGATTTATCATTATTTTTGCTTGCCTTATTTTTTGTCAAAGTAGTTACAAGTATTTGTGGCTCTTCATATTCCTCTACAATTGCTTCCTAAACGTTGAATCTAAGGGCCATCAAATAAGTCTTCATTCTTATGATCCAAAAAACATAATTTGTCTCATCAAACAATGGTACCTTATCTGTATAAAAACCTTCATGTGATCCAGCCATCATGCTTTCCTGATCTACCTTCAAGCTATAAAGCTTTTTCAAAAGGAACCTACTATGATACCAAATATTAAGCATGAAATATACTGAGAGGGGGGTGAATCAGTATATTATATATCTTTTACTTAATCTAATTTATTTATTTTAACCACTTAATCACACATTCAAGATATACAATAAAAATAAAATAATAATATGCACCACACACGAGAGAGAGAGAGAGACTAGATTTCTACATGGAAAGCTAAATCTAGAAAAACCACAGAGAACAATCTCAAGTATATGAATGACCACCAACTCAAATTAAAAATTTCACAAGAAACAACTTTTAGGAGTACCAACCCCTTTACTGAGCACTAACATAATAATTATTTGTGATCACCAACTCCTCTCATGTACAAAACACAACTATCTCTTAATGTTACTCAATAAATGATAGAACTCTATAATATCTCCTTCTTTTCTCTCTTTGAAAATAAATACAAACCATGCACTCTCTTTCATATTACAAATGGCTTCTCAATCATTTATTTATATCTTTCTAAATGACATTTGGAATTCACCCTTTATCACACTTTAATCCTCATGAAAAATGGTGCCAAACTTGCATGACCCTTCATATCCTTGCATTTGAAAAGTCGTATCGTGATCCTTCATAAGCAAATGCATCCTTTCCTCTTTTTTCTTTATCTTGGTGAGTCTTTATATTCCTCAAATTGTCCCTTCATGGAAAAATGTGCCATACCCTCTTTCATCCTCACATGGTGACTCTTGGAATTCCTCAAGATGACTCTTCATGAGAAAATGCATCCCATTCCTCTTTTGCCTTTTACTCCATGACTCTTTGACTTCTCCATAGACCTTATTTTGACTTATATGCAACCAAAAATATATTAATTAATATTAAATAGATATTAACACACATTAGCCAAGATATGAATATTAAAAACACCATTAAATGCAATGGGGCCTTTATCACCAAGAAAATAGTATTAGCACATCTACAAGAAGAGAAATGAACATGAAATGAACCTAAGATCCTTTAAATAATCTAGCATTAACACAAATTAACACCTTTAATTTTAAAGGTGCAAATCTAAAATTCATAAGACCCATTCAAATCTAAAAATTAGACAAAGCAAGTAAGAGAGGAAAAATAATAATAATCACACAAACAAAATGAGATAATATTTTCAAAATTCTTTGCTTGTATTTATTACTCCAAATTTTCACAAATTTTCCTTTCTCAAAAGCTCCCCTCTCAATTTTACAAATGAGAATACCCCTTATATATAAAACTATGGAGGTATGTTGATCAGTCATGTCAAATTATAATTATACAAGTGTCTTTTTTATAATGTTCTAGAACAATGACATATCCTAATGGATTAACCTATAGGCAATGTATTTTACAAGTTTCACATTTATTTACAAATATAATATTCTCTTTTCAAAATATTATAATTTCAAATTATATAAAAATATACTTAAGTCAAGTAATTTGACTTTGGGACTCTATTGTTATTATGGCCCCTTGTTTCTACTATAGGAGTTTCATTGCATTTTCATGTTTCCTATCAATCAACTTCTAGTTGTTGATAGGCTCTACAAAAAACTCACCCTCTTGATTCACTAGGTCTACAAAGTCCTTGTCATCTCTATCTAGTGCTTCTTTGATGCTCTTAGCTTCACCAATATTTTCCTTTGCAATTAGGATCGTGTCCAATATCCTGTGCTGTCAACACCTATCCTTCTTTGGCTTTGATTTCTCACCTCTTACATAACTTGAGTGGCTCTAAGATTTAATTCCCCATTAGTGGTTATACCAATAGGGTTGAGTGTATTTGGGTTTGTGATCATGCTTCCTAATATATCTATAATTTTGATCTCTAGTTATTTTCCATCATCAAAAAGATCCTCCATACTCTTGGAACATTTACTCAAACCCATGATCTTATATGTCAATAGAACCAAAACCATGTTCAAGTGGGCTAGGCTGAATATATTGAAATAAATAATTTGATCTTCTATAAAATAGTGACCAAGTCCTTAACCCTATTGTATGAATCCTACCACTAAGCTACTTGGTTCTTGGTCATAACATCCTAGTTGATCACTACATCTTGTCTAGAACTCATTGATTTTAGGTATTTGAACATATCATACAAAGTATCTTCAAACATATCGATCATATCTTTTAGAATAGATAAGATATCCTACTCCTCAAAGTTCTTTTGTTATTGTCAACCCTTGATAGTTGCTTGCAGCTTCTTTGATTGTGTTTAGGCTAACTCTAAGGGATCATCTTCAAAGATGGGATATTCTCCAAGTCTCTATCCTTGGTTTTTAGTCAAATTTTATAATGGATATACCCTTTGATATTTGATCTCCTCACCACCTACCATTATATTTTTCTCAATTACCCTCAACAAACCAATAGTCTTTTTGTCAAATTTGACTCCACCCATGGATTGAGTCACATGTGGGACTGGGACCTCCATTTGTGATGAAGCTATTAAATAACCTAGTTTATTTAGTATTTTGGCCTCCTCTTCATATATTTTTATGATCCATGGCTTCATTTATTGATGAAAAATAATATTAATGGTTTTCATCATAGCCTAAGGATGATGCATAGTAGGCACTTTCTACAATCCAAGTTCATACAAAATCCATTCTAGAATGGTTGATCATATAATATATTTTATTCACTTAATAATTTGAATTCACTTAGAGGAGTAGTGAATATCACTTTGGGTATTCTTACTTTAGGAAAAATTATTAATTGATTCTTCCTCTTAGGGGTGTCAAATAGAACTAAGTCTAATACCACTTCTTTCCCTTTCTCTTCTTTTATTTCCTCAACCTAGGCTTCTTCATCATCTGACTCATACATACTAGATAACATTTTTAATGCATCCTCAATAGTATCATTAGGGTCAAGGGATATAATTTGAATATCTTATTGATGTGCTTCTTGTTCTTCTACCTTGGGAGGTTCATAAGTTGATGAGCTAGAAGCTATTTCATGTGGCATTTTCTCCTCAATCCTATGTTCCACTTGAAACTCTACTTGTACACTAGTTATTAGGGGTCTAGAGGATTCATCACTGATAATATGATATTATATGAATATAAATTACCATCTTTCATCCATTTTTTATTTCTTTCTAGCCTAGATTAAGGTCTTAGGCTATGTTCTTTCAATTTCTTTATGACTTCAAAATAAGAGGATGCTTTGGTGTAAATTGGATAAAAGGCACTAGGCTCATGATAATAGAGCACATTTAGAATTCCTTTATTTCTTAGATGTTCCTATTTATTATATGTTCCTTAACATTCCCATAAGTATCCCATTTCTTGAGCTCATCAATCTATAAATTGAAGGATGATCTATGTTTGTTAGAAACTTCAATATTGTCCCACTATCTAAATATAGTCTTTCTAATTATTATTGGGATGCTATGAAGGATTCCCATTCTTTTTTTCTTGTAGATATCATCTATTCCATGGAATAGATGTTATATAACCTCTTACTTAGCTAACTTATCAAGGACATGAACATGTATCTTGATAGGAGAAATTTGAGTTCCCTTAACCTTTATAATAGTGCATTTTACATACAACCATATATCCCTCATAACTTCAATAGATTTCTTGATTAGTGGGCTGAATTTTGTCATTGGGGTGCTAGTTATAGCTTCACTAAGGGTAAGGTAGATATAGTCACATATAAATTGAATGTGGTCCCTATACTTGAATATGTATAACTAAGAACAATATTGTGAAACATTTTGGGTTCCATTGGGTGACCATTCTCTCTGGTTTAGAATCTTTGTTGTTGCATAAAGAGCATATAAGAGATATGAAATCATGAAAAATTGGGTTTTCTTATTATTCTTAATTGAATAGATTTGTCTACTCAATGAGATACTAATTATTTCACCCAAAGTGGGGACAGTTGCCTTTTCAACTATAAAGTAGACTATGGGAACCCATACATGGTCTACATATGTAGTAGTTGCATTTCCACACAATCTTTTCAACATAGTGATTATCATTCTAACCCTATCTTTGAATTAGATAATAGGGATGTTCTTATTAAATTCTAAAAAGACTTAGTTTCCAAAATATAACCACATGGAAAAGGTGTCCATCAAATTATTTTCCTTAGCCCATGAATTGATAGAGGGTAGGTCAATTTGTGTTTTGGGTAATTTTTAATATGAGTCATATACAATAGCAAAAATATAAGCAAATTTTATCAGATTATGTTCATTAATTATCATTCCCTTATCTAAATTAGTTTTCTTGAAAATGGGATCAAGAATATTAATGTAGTGGAGTACCTCAGGGTTAACTGCTACATAATAGATATTAGTCATTTGAATTATGATGATGTCACCATATAACCTCTTAGCTGAGAGATTCTTCTCCTTTTCTCATGTGATGGTTGGTTGATTCTTGATCAGCCAAAATAATTTTGATCAATTATTGTATCATATGTTTAAAATAGAGGTAACACACTCATTATCCTTGAAAATATGTCCCTGAGTATCTATTGTTAAATATAGTTGCATATCTTCCTTTGAAATATTCTTTTGAGCCATCATTGTCATTAATTTTATGAAATTACTCACTAGTGGACTACAATTCAGTTCTTCATTAAATTATCTTTGTGTAGATGATAATTTAATTATCCTTGGCTTGATCATAATGAAAACATGGACAAATTAGGGATTTCGTACTATTATAAGGATATTGAAGGTTTATGCAGAGCTTCAATGATGTTAATTAAGTTTGAATTTTGAGATCCATGCCTTATATTTTGCTTTGATAATGTATTTTTTTTCATGTTTTCAAGTCCACAAGATCTTTCATCTAACTTGTCTTGCTTATGTGGCATCATTTTATTAAACTATTTATTAATTTTTCAAATTATGACCATTTTTCATTTTTTGGACACATTTCACCTTCATGTGCTATCTTGAGGCTTGATCAATTCATACCATCAATCTATTGGAAGTCTTCCCAACCTTGACTTCATCACTAGCCATTAATTTTCACTTGATCTTCCTAAGAGTGTGCCACATGATCTGTGAGATTTCTATGCTTACTAAAAACACACTCCATTACTTAACACCTTTGTGTCATGTGGCATCTTCTCATTCCATGTAGGCCCTTTTAAATATTAGATATATTTCTCATGGTAGATCTAGATCTAAAAGGTTTAATGACATTGGTTGAACTCTATTTCATTCATCATGATTATGACACACATCACTACCACATTCATTCTAGACTCCTTGAGAATTCATATTCATCTCACTTAATTGGATCATCCTTACACAAATTAACATGCATCATTTATTGTGATCTTATTTTTGTCATGTTAAATGTGGGAATTTGATTTAAGGCCTAGTCACTGACATCATGCCACTTAAAACTCTCATATTCCTCCATAAAAACTTGAATTGATGAATTTTCCCTATGTTTTTGGATCTTCAATGTATGATTCAATGTGATCTATTGATTTCAATATAGGAGGTTGAATGTGATTGGTTTTTGTCCACTTTTATTGACTTGTCAACTCTTCATTTATCATAAGATATTTGAGTTGCCTCTGAGATGGTGACACTTGTCACTCTCATGCTTGATATGAGTTATTAAAATTTTTGACTTGGGTGGGTACTTGTGTACCATTGATATGTTACTCAAGTTTTGAGATCTCACCATGTGGAATCCTCATGTTGATTCATTCTTATGGACAATAAAAATAGACTAAGTTAGGGCTTGTGGAATGCAAAAAAATTAGGATAAAGTTTTATCCTGAGGTTTTAGTTATATTAATAGATATAATTAAGACTTTAAGATAAAACTTTAGACTATGTTTAAAATATATGAAAGTGTTCCCATGTTTAATTAGTATATGTGAGTAATTAAGTAGACTAGGTGGGCGTATTGGGATATAAAGGACTTAGCATAAATAATCTAGACTAAGGTTTTGGTTGTGTTGATAAACATGACTAAAAACTTAGGATTTGAAATTAAACTAAGTCTAGGACATAACAAAATATTCCTACACAATTTGACCTATGCAAATTTGAATCTTATTTAAAATGCATCTTAGGCTAAACATAATTAGAATAAGGTTTTTATAATGATTTAAAAAAAAAATTAGACAATAAGATACTAAGGGTTGATCAAAACAAAGATTCAAATTAACATCAATGTGTAAAACCCTAGATGTTATTCACCCAATTGGGACTCCATTAAACCTAGACATTTACACACATAAGTCAAATATTAGTAACACCATATGACTCTAAATGAAGACAATATGCTAACATGCCAATGAGAGCTGAAGTAAACATGATATCTAATAATGTAATTTTGATGAGTTTGAATGCCAATTTATAACACAATTTATAAAATTGAACAAGGGTCCTCATTTTTTAAAAATGGGGGTATATTGACCTCAACAAATGGTAACTTTTAGGGGAATATTTCCAAATTTTATAACTTAAATACTCTTATTTGAAATAATAACTATATTAATCATTTCATATGATCATGTACCATCATTAATATTAACTCATGATTAAAATAAGTTTCATAAATGTAGAATTATTCTTAAACACCAAAACTTAGTCATGTTTTGTGTGTTTTTTATTCCTTAACTGACTACTACTAGATTTAGAGAAAAACTTTCATATTTCATGATGTTAATCATTAACATTGATTCATAACATATTTAGATACTTATTAATAATTATGATTTTATAATAGGAAAAGCTTGCGCATTGCTCTGTTACCACCCATACATCTATAGCCCTGATAGAGATACCTTTTATTCTACTCAAGGCCTTGCTCCACTACTAACTAGGAATGTATATCCCTGATGTAGATTAATAGAACCATCTTTGCTCAGAAAGCTTTTGAATTTTTAATAAATATCTTTTTTCTATGTTTTTAGATATATTTTAGCTTTCTAAGAAAGGTTGGGAACTAGAATTAGTTAGGTTTTGGGATTTTTTCAAATGTTTAATCTTTGGGCAATCATCCCTGGTCATAAACCTCATCTTATGAAATAATGGTCTTTAAGTGTTAACATGACTTTTTCTGAATAATTCAAACTTTCACTCAACATGTGAAATACTTATTAAAACTAGATTTCGATTAGAATAGGGCATAAGATTTTAAGGAACAACCAACCTATATACCAACCCTTGATATTTTATCCAAATGAGAACATCATTATTACATTTATAGAATTCATGATCAATAATTGGTTAAGATTCATACCTTGATTCTCTATTTGTGACGTTCTTTTGAGAAACTACATGCATTAGAGCTAGAAAATGTCTTTAAAAAGACTTATTAAAAGTAGGGAACAAAATAAAATAAAAGGAAACAACAAGCAAGAAAACATATATTTAAAATCACTATTTATAAATATTAAATAGGTAAATAATCTAAACTAATCCTACCTACACTATATCTAACTAATATTACAAGTTACTCCAAGTAGACTTTAGGTGGGGTAGTAGATAAGTAGTGCTTGAGATATTGCCCATTTATTAGCAAAGTAAACTCTACTACTTGCAAGTCCTTGAGCTTAAAATTGTTAGATCCAAGTATCTTTCCAATATGATAAGATTCAATCCATAAAGGAGTGAATTTACCATGTTTTTTCTTAGGTTTAAATGTTTTATCCCAAAGGAGAAGTCTCCCTATCTGAATGCCTTAATCTTTGAGCTCTTGTCAAACCATGTCTTGACTATGGTTTGATGTCTAATAAAATTAGAAAATGATTATTCTCTTTAATCTTCCATCTGAATAATGTTAAGAAACCTAGAATTTTTAAACTCTTGATCTTCTTCCATGTACTCTTTCATGAACTTGTAGGTTGGTATCTTGAGAGTGATGGGAAATACAAGTTCTTAACCATATACAACAAGAAATGTTGATGCCTTTAGATCTTCATTGACACTGGTTCTATCTACCCAAAGGGCATACTTGAGAAACTTATACCATGTTCTTAGTTTGTAAACAATAGACTTCTTGATAGCTTTCATCAAATTTTTGTTAGTTGATTCAAATACTCCATTACCTAGAGGATAATGATTTGATAAAAACTTAAGGACAATGTTATTATCATATGCCCACTTAGTCACCTCAATAGATATAAATACAAATACATTGTCACAAACTAGAGATATTGATGTTCTAAGTCTATTACATATGTTCTCTTCTAAGAACTTAATCACATCTTCTATCCTACATTATTTGTTGACTACTATTTCTATCCATTGTGTGTAATAACTAATAGAAATGACCACATATTTATGTATTTTTGAATAATTAGGGTTGGTGACCCCTCAAAAATCTAATCCCCATTGATCAAAAGGCTTGTCAATCATAATTGGCTTCAATGACATTACTAATTTTGGTTCTTTAGTGTTGAATATCTAACATTGATGACATTCTCTCACATGTTTGTGAGCATCTTTGAAGATAAGAGGCCAATAATAACCAAACCTAAGGATTTTATGAGTTTTTTTCCTTATGGATGTGTGTCCACTTACAAGCTTTTCATGAAAGGTACTCAATATCTCTGATGCTTCCTCTTTATAAACACATCTAAAGAATATTCCTTCATAATTCTTCTTGAAAATTACTCCATCTTTTATCAAGAAATGTGTTACCTTGAGCCTTAAAGCTCTCATTTACTCTGTACTCATCCCTACATGATAATTACCATTTATTATCAAAGGAATAATTGAATCATACCAATCATTTGATTGAAAATTTTGTTGTTCCACCTTCATGACACTTAATTTGGGGTTGGTGTTAGTAATTAACTAAATTAGTCCTTCACACCTTACCAATTTGATAGTTTTAGGTTCTAGATAAAAATATTAAAGCATGGACATCCATTTACCTATTATTTCCACTAATTCACATGGACTGAGCATAATATTAGTAGCAGGGTTTGGTAGTGTTGCATGCACTTTATTCCTAAGAATATAGTGTCTAAATTTCTTTATTGCCTTATCTAAATCACATGCTTGCTTATCAATTAGAGAATAGTTTAACTCAAAATTATTAAAATTAATGCTCATGAATGTAATAAGATAATTGCATCCATCTATTTTTTGAGTTATAATAATAGTTATTGTATGATTAGAAGTAAAGGAATAAAGGTGAAAATATTTTGAAAAATTAAAACTTATCAACATTGGTGTCTGGACTATTGCTTCTTTTATGTCTTTGAAGGATTGCCTTGTTTATTCATCATGTGATCTTAGAATCCTTATTAAACATGACATTTAATGGCCTTAAAATTTTTGAAAAACTAGAAATAAACTTTCTCATAAAATTGATTTTCCCAAAGATAGATTTCAATTCTTTTTTACTATTATGGGATTCTATCTTAGATATGGAAATTATTCTATTAGTGTATATAAATCCCCTCTTTAGTTATAACATGTCCTATGAACTTCCCCTTAGTAATGAAAAAACTACTCTTCTTTGGATTAAGATAAATTTCATGCCTCCTACATCATTCAAATACTTATTGCAAGTGCATAATGTGGTCTTTTCTATTTTTTGAAAAGATAGATAGGTCATCCATATAAATGATAACGCACTTACCTATGAGACCTTGGAAAGAATATTCCATATCTCTTTGGAAGTTTTCACCTACATTAATTATCCCAAAGAGCATCCTTTTTTAGGTAAAATTTCCCCACTTATTTTTGAATAAAGTATTTTATATGTCTTCCTTATTCACAAGCACTTGGTTATAACCTAAAAAAACCATCAAGAAAAGACATCATAATAGAACCACTAATAATTTGAATAACTTGGTCAAGCGAAGTTAAAGGATAGTTATCCTTTTTATACACTTTATTAAATTTTTTAAAGTCTATCCACAATCTTATTTTCCCAATCTTCTTCTTAACTGGTACTAACTTGGCTACTCAAATGGAATGTCTAATGGGAAAAGCTATTTTGGCATCCAATAGCTTCTGAACCTCTTTATATATCAATAGTTCTAAGATAGGGTTCATTTTCCTTTAATTTTGCCTAAAAGGTTTGTAGGCTTCTTTTAATGGGATGGTATGAGTAATGAATCTAGGATCAAATATATTTAAGTCTTAATAGCACCATGCTATAACATCTTTGTATATGGTTAGCAGTTATTTAGCTTTTCTCAACTCTTCATTAGTTCAATTTATACTAATATTGACTAGCTAGGGTTGACCTTGAGTCCTTAGGTCAAATGATTTATAATATTTCCCATTCATCTTGAAAACTTTGATAGTCTCAACTAGTTTGTCTTTGTCAAATAATCTTTCTAGTACAATCATGTATTTGGGAATTTGTTTGTCACTCAATTTCACAATATTTTCATCAATGATGTCTTTATCAAGATAATTTTCATTTACCTCATCAATAATTTGAGCCTTAAATAATCCTATATTATTCATGAAGTCTATGATATATTGATCATCCCTAAATACCTAAAAATGGTTGATGTTATTAGGAACTGAGGGCTATGGAAATAACTCAATACTAAGGTTTACTTGTTTAGAGTTTTGGTTAGGCATAAGATTGGCTAAAATTGAGGTTAGCTCATCAAAAAGTTTGTTATCTTCTCTAGGAATTAATAAAATATTGAAATAATCAAAGTACTCTATCAAATCCCAAACTCTAAACCTATACTTCTGAAGAAATGACAACTTGCACTGGTACTTACTTTCAACCTGATTAACTACTAGTTCTAAATAACCATACACTAGTATTTCTTTCACCTTATGCTTGATGGAAAACTGAAATCCTAACATTAAATATTCATAATCTACCAACTTTTTAGTGCCTAAAAACTAAATTTTGCAAAAATTACTAAATTCTTTCCCTAAGGGATTATCTAGAATAATTCCTACTCCAGATCTAGATTTATATCTAGCACCATAAATATATAATTTCCATATCCTAGGCATAGCATGAGTATATTCAGAGTCACATACCTTATATGTGTCAAGCGTATAAAATCCTAACTCAAAATTGATCATGTTGACCCTTTCATTTATAGCATTGTATTTGCTGATCATATGTTTCATCTTAGGCTCTCTTTCAATATAAATATGGTTAGGAACACCCTTCCATGGAAACTACATATGTGAATAGCTAGAGGACATGTATCCATTAAAATTTTTGGTCTAGTCCCTAATTAGTATAATTCTATAAGCATCAAGAATATCCACCACTTGTATGTCTATGTACTATTGTATCATTGTCTCAATAACAAGATACATATGAGCCTTCAATTATTCCCCAATTACTTTAACTCCTGATTTATCTAACTACGTAACAACTCTATCAGATTTAATTGGACTTAAACCAAGTTTTTCACAAATACCTTTAGGCATGATATTAGCATAAGCATGTGAATCTAAAAAATAGTAATGGAAATTCTTACCAAATTTTTTGACAATTATCAAAAAAGGTAGAACATCTACCTTATTTTTGTACATAACAACATTAGCTTTTGTAGCCTTTGGTGACTTACTAGGATTATTGGATAAGGATTCAAGTAACAAGTCTCTTTTCTCAATAATTTGATTTAAATCATGTAAAGTGATGTTACCCTTAATCTTCTTCATGTCCTCAACTATATTAAACTGACTCCTATTAGAAACACTAGATGTATCAGTATTGTGCTTAGAGGTACTTCCCTTTGGAAGCTCTAGATTGTTGTCAACTATAGGATCAAGAATAATGTAAAAATTATTTGGAGGAGTTGAATTTGTCAAAGGTTTCTTCTATTCTCTAATCCTTAGAGGATAAGTCTTCTTTAAATTTTTTTGAAAATCATGCACCACTTCTAAAGTTTCCTTATGCTCATTCTCCTCTTAGAATGAAAAATCAAACATCTCGACCATCAAGTTTATATCAACATACTTAGATGGATTTAAAAAAATAGATGTACCTATAATATTATCTCTATTAGTTTCACTTTTGTGTGTATCTAGTTCATCCTAAAATAATTCAAAAGCATTATAGAATTCAATACAATCTAGCTCACCATGCTTTGAAGTATTGTGAACCCTACAATATTTAGTTAAAACTACATCACAAATATTTATTTCAAGACTATTCTTACTTGATGATGAATCATTATTGTTATTAATATTTCCATTATTACCATTCTAAAACCTATTGTTAGGTTTGTTTAATCTTTTATAAGAATAATTCCTATTAGAGTTCTCCCTACTTATTTTTGTAATTGAAGGAAGTCAATGCTTAGATTTTGAACCACTTTGATTATGGATTAATTTTCATTATTTGGTGCCTTTTAGTTACAAATTTTATTAGTATTATTATTATTATTATTATTATTATTATTATTATTATTATTATTATTATTTATTGTAACTAAAGGTCTTTGGTCTTGTGGATGAAATCCATTTGTATTATTATTCAAGAATCCTAGGTTTTGTCTAGGATGAGCATGACTTAAGGGTAATTAGTTCAAGACTTGTGTTTGTTTTAGATTAATCATGTTCTAATTTGCATTTGAAATGACATTTAGTGTAGGTAAGATAGGATTCACATTTGGAATGATATATGCAAGTTGATCTTGAGGTTGCATTTGATCATTGATTGTTATATATTTAGTATAAGCAAAGGCTAATGTGCTTATAACTCCAACAGACCTTTTAAGAAATACAAAATTCATGGGATCTAATGAATCCTTGTAAATATCTATATTTAAGGCTTCATTACATCTATAAGGATCTATGGTTATGATAAACATCTTATGGAATATATCATTAAAGGCTCCTATTGTTTCACTCAAATATTTTTTCAAAGTGGTGAATTGTTGATAAAGAATGCAAGGACTGATGATTTTGCCAATTTAATCAATGAAAATTCTATTAAAATCATTCCAACTAGTGCTATAATGCTTAGAAAAGTTGAGAAAACATTAATATGTAGCATCTTTGAAATTTAAAATAAACAATCCACATGCAACATCTTCATGAACTACATTTATTAATCTTAAAATATCTTTGAAACTTTTGATATTTTCTTCAGTAGTGATAATGCCATTAGGACTAAAAGATGGTAAATATTTCTTAGGATTCCTAGGTAAGTCATGTACATAACTAAGCACATTGATATAATATCTACCTAACCAATCCATACCTTGATAAGGATTTAACATATGATCACCATGAATAGGTGAAGTAGGTTGAGATTTAAGAACCCTTCACTTACCTTTATCTAGTCTTACTTTCCTATGAACTTATAATGAAATGAGAGGTAATCATTATTTAGATCATGACCTAGTCCTAATTATTGGTAGTTATATATTTTAAACCATGAATTATATTCAAAATATGATGTGTAAATATTATCTTCACAAAGAACAATGATCAGATTTGCATATTAAGCAAAATTTGCACAAATTTAAACAAAGAACAACTATCTTTAACCAAATTATCTCATAGACATGTATAAACTAATGAATATGAATTATATTTACACTCTTAAGTTTAAAAAAAACTAAATTTGTAAATAATAAGTCAATCTCAAAAAAAATGATATTACTAACCTCAAATTTGGAAGATTTACAAATCTTAAGCTATCTTTGTAACAATTTATCATGAATATTAAAAGAATATAAATATTCATCTAAAAGAGCCTAAATATTGGTCTAAGACCATAAATATCAATGATCTTTACACAATTGAGCCAATAACAACACAAATATGCAAATAATTCATTGATCTTTGAACAAAATTAACTAAAATTATCAAAGACACTACAAATTCACAAAGGTTTAGCTAAAGGCCCTCCTATCTAGAAAATCTCGTCTTGTTAATGCTTAAAAGTGTATAACATGTGACTTAGAATATTTAAAAAACACTTCTCATTTCTATATTCAAGGAATCTATTGCATGAATTGTAGGTTGTGATATTATTGATATCTTTGGTGGAATAATGATAAAGCACATGGACTATTTCACAAATTTATAATGTAACTATTTGGTTGTTGGGAGAAACTATGGCCTGATACCTAACCTATGGAAATGAAATTGATTTAAACTAAGTGAAGTGATTTATGCTCAAAATATAAGATCTAAAATCTAAGCAAAAATGTATATTTACAATGGAGTCTAAGCTAATGTGAAATGATAAAAAAATAATCAAAAGAAAGGGTAAGGTAGAGAATAAATATGTTGTTGATTTTTATTACACACAATATGACAAAGTTCAAATTTCATCTAAACATGCACTTAACTAATATATCACATGAAATATCATAATATAAAATCCTACCATACATCAAGCAAACATCTAAGGATAGCATGAAATAATGCAACTAAGAATCATAATCACTTTAAAGATTCACTATCACAAGCAAATAGCATTAGCACATCTACAAAAAGAGAAAATAAAATGAAATGAAATGAATATACTTCAATCAATATAGCATTAGCATAAATTCACAACTCTACATTCAAAGGTGCACATCCAAAATTCATAAGAATCATTCAAATCTAAAAATCAGACTAGGTAGGTGAGATAGTAACCATAATATCAATCACATAAACAAAATGAGATAATAGTTTCAAAATTATTTGCTTGTATTTATTACTCCAAATTTTCACAAATTTTCCTTATTCTAACCCCCCTCATTTTATAATTGATGATACCCCTTATATATAAAAATAATGAGGTATGTTGGTCAGTCATGTTAAATTACAATTCTACAAGTATCATAGACAGGTGTCATTTATGCAATATTCTAAAACTATGAATATCTCCTAATGGAATGAATTATAGGTGATGTGATTTAAAATTTTCACATGCCTATATAAAAAGAATATTCTCTTTTCAAAGTGTTACACATGTCAAGCTACAAAATAATATACTTAAGTCAACTAATTTGACTTTGGGACTGCATTGTTGTTATGGCCCCTTAATTTTTGTATAGGATTTTCATTTCTTTTTCATGTTGCCCATTAATCAGCTTGAGGTTGATGATAGGTTATATTGATAACTCAACCTCTTGATCCACCAAGTCTCTAAAGTCCTTGCCATCTTTGTCTAGCACTTCTCTGATGCATCTAAATTTACCAATATTTTCCTCTACACTTAGGATCATATCCAAGATTCTATTATTGTCATCCCCTATCCTTCCTTGGATTTGATTTCTTACCTCCTACATAACTTGAGGGGATCTGAGCTTTAATTCCTCATCAGTGATTAAACCAATAGAGTTGAGTATAGTTTGGTTGGTGATCATGCTCCCCAATATATTTCTCATTCTGATTTCTAATTATTTGCCATCATCAAAAAGATACTCTAGACTCTTAGACAATTTACTCAAACCTTGATCTTCTCTATCAATATAATAATATACATGTTCAAGTGGGCTAGTGTAACTATAATTAAATTAGGAATTTATTCTTTTGTCAAAATATTTACCAAGTCCTTCACCTTAATATATGAATCCTACCACTAAGGTACTTAGTTCTTGGCCACAATATCCTGGTTACTCACTACATCATGTCTATACCTTATTAATTTTATTGATTTTAACATATCATATAATGTAGTGTCAAATATATTGATCATAGCTTACAGAATAAACAAGATAGCATGCTCTTCCAAGTTCTTATTTTACTATTGCTAGCCCTTACTAGCTGCTTGTAGCTACTAAGACTATGTTTTCACTAATTTCAAAGGATCCTCTTCAAATATGGGATCTTTTCCAAGCCTTTGTATTTTTTTTATTCAAATTGGTAAATGGATCTACACTTTGAAATGTGATCTCCTCACCACCTACCATGAACTTTTTCTTAGTTACTCTAAGTAAGTTAGTAGTCTTTGTGTTAAATTTGATTCCAACTATGGATTGAGTCACATGTGGGGATGACACCTTCATTTTTGATGAAACTATTGAATCACAAAGTGTATTTAGTCTTTTTTCCTCCTCTTATTATAGTGCTATGATCTAGGGGTTCATTTATTAATGCACAATAATATCAATGGCTTTCATCATAGCCCAAGGATGATGCATAGTAGGCACTTTATGCAATTTAGGTTAATATAATAACCATTCTCGAATGGGTGTACCATACAATATATTTCATTTACTAGATAAGTTGACTTCACCTAGAGGAGTAGTGAAATTCACTTTGGGTATTTTTACATTAGGAACAATTATCAGCTCATTCTTCCTTTTAGGGGTGTCAACTAAAACTAAGTCTAATGCCACTTCTTTCCCTTTCTCTTCTTTTATTTCCTCAACCTAGGCTTCTTCATTATCTAACTCATAAGTACTAGATAACATTTTTAATTCATCCTCAATAGTATCATTAGGGTCAAGGGATAAAATTTGAATATCTTATTGATGTGCTTATTGTTCTTCTACCTTGGGAGGTTCATAAGTTGATGAGCTAGAAGCTATTTCATGTGGCATTTTCTCCTCAAGCCTATGTTCCACTTGAAACTCTAATTGTACACTAGTTATTGGGGGTCTAAGGGATTCATCACTGATAATATGATATTGTCTAGTTCCCAATTACCATGTGTCATTCATTTTTTGATTTCTTTCTAGTCTAGATTTAGGACTTAGGCTATGTTATTTCAACCTCTATATGACTTTTAAATAAGAATATGCTTTAGTGTAAATGGGATCAAAGGAAATAGGATCATGATAATATGGCACATTTAGAATTTTTTAATTTCTCAGATGTTCTTTAAATTTCCCATAAGGATCTCATTGCTTGAGCTCATTACTCTATTAGTTTAAGGATGATATATGTATTGAATCAACTTCAATATTATCCCACTATCTAAATATAGTCTTTCTAATTATTATTGGGATGTTATGAAGGAGTCCTTTTCTTTTGGTCTTGCATAGACAATCTATGTCATGGAATAGATGGTATGCAACCTCTTTCCTAGCTAACCTATCAAGGACATGAATAGGTAGCTTGAGAGGAGAAGTTTGAGTTCCCTCAACAATTAAAATAGTTTAGTCTAGATATAATCATATATCTGCCATAACTTCAACACATTTCCTAATTATTGGGATAACTCTTATCATTAGGGTTCCATTTATAGCTTTACTAAGGTTTGGGTAGATGTAGTCACATATAAATTAAATATGGTCCTTATACTTTAAGTTCTACAACTTAGAATATTATTTCAAAATAGTATGGGTTCTACTAGGTGACAATTCTCTCTAGCTTAGAATCTTTGTTGTTACTTAAAGAGTATCTAAGAGATATGACATCATGAAAAATTGGGCTTTATTCTTATGCCTAATTGTATATATTTTTCTACTTAATAATATACTTATAATTTCACTCAAAGGGGGGACAATTGCCTTTTCAACTATAAAGTAGACTATGAGCACCCATACTGGGTCTACATATGCAAAGGTTGTATTTCCACATAATCTATTTAACATAGGTATTATCATTCTAACCCTAGGTTTGAATTGATTAATAAGGATGTTCTTGTTAATGTTTGAAAAGACTTCATTTCCAAAATCTAACATGTCAAGGGTTTTCATCAAATTATTTTCCTTAGATAAGGAATTGATAGATGGTATGTCAATTTACGGTTTGGGGAGTTTTTAATATGACTCATATGTAATAGCATAGATATAAGAAACTTTTCTCAGATTGTGCTCATTAATTATCATGCCATTATCTATCTTAGTTTCCTTAAAAATGGAAGCAAGAATGTAAATGTAGTGGAGTACCTCAGGCTTCACTACTACATAATGGAGACTATTCAATTGAAATATGACAATTTCATCATATAACCTCTTAGCTAAGAGATTATTTTCCTCCTCCTAGGTGATGGTTGGTTGATTCTAGATCGTCTAGAATAGTTTTGACCAATTATTGTCTCTTATGTTTAAATAAGATGCAATAAACTCATTATCCTTGAAAATATCTCTCTTAACATCTATTTTTAAATACAATTCCACATCTTCCTTTGAAACATTCTTTCAAGCCACCATTACCATATATTTTATCAAATCGATCACTAGTGGACTACAATTTAGTTTTTAATTAAAATTTATTTGTGCAGATGATTTTTCAATTATCCTCAGCTTGATCATAGTTAAAATAGGGATAAATTAGTGATTTTTTAATCTTTTAGGGCTTCTTGGTGTTTTATGTAGAGCTTAAATTATGACAATTAATTTTTAATCTTGAGCTTTGTGCCTTATATTTTACTTAGATAATGTATTTATACTTTTTTTGTTTATAGGTCCTCAAGATCTTTCATCTGACTTATCTTACTTATGTGGCATCACCATGTTAAACTATTTATTAATTTTCAAATTGTGACTATTTTTCATTTTCTAGACACATGTCACCTTCACATACCATCTTAAGGATCGATTAATTCACACCATAAATCTATTCAAAGTTTCCCCAAACTTGACTTCATCACTATCCATTGATTTTCACTTAATATTCTCAAGAGTGTGCCACATGGTAGCTCTGTAGTCTTTTTTCACTTACTAAAAATGCACTCCATCACTTAATGCCTTTGTGACACATGGTATCTTTTTGTTCCATTTGAGTCCTTTGAAAATTTAGCTCTATTGCTCACCATAGATCTAGATTTGAGTGGTTAAATGCCATTGGTTGATGTTTATTTCATTCACCATGATTTTGACACACATCACTACCACATTCATTTTGGACTCTTTGAAAATTTATATTCATCTTACTCCATTAGATCTTCTTTGCATGGATCAACATGTACCATTGATTATGATCCACTTTATATTGTTAGGTTGAACATCAACCTTTAATTTTTGTCCTAGTCACTAAGATTGTGCCACTTGGCACTCTCAGATTCCTCCATAGAAACTTGACTTATTGACTTTTCCCCATGCCATTAGATCTTTGATGTATGCTTCAATGCACTCTATTTACTTCAATCTAAGAGGTCAAATGTGATTGGTTATTTTCCACTTCGTTCAACTTATTAACTATTCACTCTTCATAATATCTTTAAGTTACCTTTGAGATGGTGACAATTATCACTCTAAAACATGATATGAGTTATTTAACATTTTGACCTAAGTGGGTGCCTGTGTACCATTGATCTTTTACTCAAGCTCTAAAATCTTGCCATATGGCATCCTCACAGTGATTCATTCCTCTAGACAATAAAAATAGATTAATTTAGGGATTGAGGAATGTAAATAATTTAGGATAAATTTTTATCCTAATGTTTTATTTATATTAATAAATACAATTAAGACTTTAGGATAAAAATTTAGAATAATATTAAAATATAGTAAAGTGCTCCCACATTTAATTAGTCTATGTGAATAATGAAGTAGACTACATGGGGGTCTTGGGATATAAAGGATCTATCATAAAAAATTTATACTAAGGATTTGGTCATGTTGATAAACATGACTAAAACCTTAGGATAAGAGATTAAACTAAGTCTAAGACATAACAAAATATTTTTGTGTAATTTGACCCATGAAATTTTTAATCTTATTTAAACAAAAGCTTAGGGTAAACGTAATTAGACTAAGGATTTTAGCATTATTTAACATATATTCAATTAGAAAATAAGATACCAAGGTTTAAACATAACAAAGTGTGAAATTAACATCATTGTATAACACCCTAGACACTATTCACATAATTGGGACTCCATTGAACCTACACATGCACACACACAAGTTAAATATTATCAATATTAGATGAATCTAAATGAAATAAATATTCTAACATGCTAATGAGAGCTGAATTTGACATTAAACAATTCAATTTTGATTAGTTTGAATTTAAATTTGTAACACAATTTAAAAAATTAAATATGAGTCCTCATTTGTCAAAAATGGGGGGTATGTTGACCTCAACAATATGAACCCACCAAAATATATACCATACAGTCACTACCAATAGTTATTACCTACTTTGAGGTATATATTGTAGAAGATAAATTCTAAAACACATTAATCTAAATCTAATTCTTTCCTTATGCTCTCATCTACCTAATAATAAGATGAAATTATTTCAGCCACAATAGCAGTACAAAATTCCAAAACTCATAATGTTTCCTTTCCATTATCTTACCCTTAAAAAAAATTAAATATGTTTTTTAAAGCATAGAAATAGATTTTAACTTAACTATAAGTAATAACATCATGTTTACACTACATTTTATTATTGTGTTTTATAGCTTACAACTTCATTGGGTATTTTTTTCTTTAGGTCCTTTGGGAATTCCTCTTTAAATAGGGTTATAAAGGCCTTGTATATGTCATTTTGCCTTTTCTATCTTGTTAGTTTTCTTTTTGATGTTTTTTATTTTAGGTGATATGGGACCCTTGTGTGTCTGGGCATGATATTTTTTGTTTTCTCATTTTATTGTCTCTCATATTTTTTGTGATTTAGGAGACCCAGACCTACTTATGTGTCTAGACTAGATTACACACTAGTCAAAGGTGGGGTTATCTTAATCTAAGAAATGTGATTACACTACTTACATTTCATTCTAATAATTGTATTAATTCATAAATGTTTCAATGCAATTAAATAATATATAATCATACCAGGATTTAATATAAGTTATCATAGGCTAGCTTATGTTAATTATTAATTACTATAAACACATCCACTAATTATATCTCAACATGTTATTATGTACCTATCAATTTAGCTTTCATTTTAGGAAATAAGTGATAGAACATCTAACCAAGCTATTACTTATATCCAAATTTTATGACACAATAAGTATTTTTAAACCACTCAAGCTATCCAAACAATGGTTTTATTCTTCTTAGAATAATAGTTTTAAAACCAGATGTAAAAAAAAGGATAACAAGATCACATTTCATAACAATCATATAGCTAAGTTACCAAATATGAGACAGTTTCATACATTCACCATAGAGATTAAAATGATAAAAATGATGTAATACAATGGTATATAAAACCATATTAGTTTAATTTATAAATGGATACTATAAAAATGATCAATCTATCTCACCTTCTATTAGATTGTATGTATATTATATAAATTTTCAGCTTAATGGAATAATTTTTCGTATGGAAAATCATCATAAAGGGTATTTTTACAATATCCAATCATATAACAAAATAATATATTCATATAACTATAGTAAAGACATAATAGTCATTAACCATTTATTGAAATGTTATAATGTGATTCTATTGGGCATAATGATCAACTAAGGCTCGTATTCCTTATTACTTATTAAAGATTATAATAAAAATATATAATAATGGTTACCTATATAAGAGGTAATGAATAAAGCCTTAAAAACACATAACAATATAATAATTTTCCCTAAAGTGAAGAAAATCTAGAAATCTAGACCTATATTTTACTCGTAACTTGGGTTAATATTATTTAATCTCTAGTATCCAAAAATGAGATATTATTTTGTATGAGGTTGATTTAAAAAATAATAGGTGTAAGGTTAGGGTTATAAACTTCTACATATAACCACAGTTCATTTACCTATGAATAATGCCTGATGCACTAAGAATGTAATCTAGATTTGACATTTTCCCCATACAAGTGTCATTCTTCTATAAACCTAATAGAAATTATTTATTTGGTTTTTGTTAGATGTATTTATATCCACAGTAACCCCATATCTAGACCATAATATTCATAGTTTTAGCTAAGAATTTCATTTTCCAATGCCAATGGACTGATTAGGTCTATGTTTCTGAACCTATGCTTTGATACCACATGTTACATCCTCCAAGTTAATAATCAATTTACTAACATGTTTTTACTTAGTTGATTCATAGTTTATTTATTTTTGGTTACATTTAATTATTTTTTAATTTAATCATTATATAATTTAAGGAGATAAAACATAAGCTATCATGACAATAATTATATTGAATTATGTTTTATGCTTTTAATAGTCTTCATGGTAATTAATTAAAGTATAAAATCATAACAACTAATTTTACAAATCAGCATCAATTGATAAATACAATGTGTACTAAGTCATGCATCCAAATATACTTTTATTAGATATAAAGGACACCAAAATTATTATCATTAATATACAACACAATCTATAGCCTTTTATATAAATTTAATAAATGATTGTAATCATTATTTACAATGTATAATTTATTACTCAACATCAGCTAAAAAAATAATGAATATAAGGTAAATGTCAAAACGTATTCTCAGCCAAACATTATAAAAAATACTAATACATGTCTGTAATAATATCTAAAAAAATGTTGAGATATAAAACATAAATAATAATGAATGTACATGGTTGCTAACAACCACTACTATGTGAACCAACTAAATAAAATAATGCAAAAAGTATAATATAATAATAAATATTTAATAAAACATCCTAAAAGTTAATTTTAGTATCGATGAGTGTGCGTCAAGGTAGGTTTAGATTTATTTATAGAGATGGAGAACATAATCTAGGTGTTTTTCTTCTAAAAACAAACTAATAGTCTTTTGCACACCTCCCTATTGGGAGTGTCCCTTCACTCCATGAAGGGGAATAAAATGGTGATCCAAGTATCCATTACCATATGAGAATCATATACGAGATTAAAGTCACTATTAAATATGGATAATAATATATACCCTAGGTATGTCTTTATCTGTTATGACCATAAACACATAAACTATAAAGTATAATGGACCTAAAAATGTATACAACTATAAAATTAATTTTTCCAAAGTATTTATAGTATATTTTTTGGTTAATTTTGATTCGCATATGAAACTCACCTAGATGGATTAGTTTTGGAAGTCCTTTCATGATTTCATCAAGATGAATAGAGTTCTTAATGAAGTCAATGATCAAAAGATGACTTGAATAATCCTGGTGAGATAAGACCATCATGGCATGTCATGCAAAAATTAATGGGTCATCTCAATTAAACATTTTATAAACTCACTTAGGAGGCATATCATATCTAAAGGATTACATAGACATGAATTTATTCATCCCTTTAACATCCCTTACAAATTTTGTATCTTGATGAGCTTGTTATCTAAAGATATAAAGATTCAAAGTACAACAAATAGTCTAAGAAGTGCACGCAAATGTCAAGTTTAAGCTACAATAAATAGTAATTTAAATTAAAATGTTCTTATTTTGAATTTAAAGGTGATAGATGTAAATGTATTGGGAGCACAGGTAGAAGATCTATGGTGCATGGTGACTAACAAATCTAGTGAGACCCAAAGATCCAATTATGCACATTTGATCATACATCTAAGATCTAATGGTACAAGCTAGGATAACAAGTCTAAGGATCCTAAGATCAAGTGAGGTAATAATAAGTGGCATGTTATTAATGAAAAATCATATCAATGGTGTGTATTTGATCAAGCAGAAGGAGATGAATGGCATGCATTCAATCAGTCCAAGGGAATTGATGGTATGTATGAACTCAAAAGTCAATAAGATCAGATTAAATGTGAGGTAACCACATGGAATAAGTGTATTAAATAGTGGATATGATAATGGGATATTAAATATGAATAAATATCTTATAGGTGGCACATTTTAAGGATCCTAAATCAATATTGTGGGCTAAAATTAAAATTTGAAAGCTAAGGGACTTTAGAGGTCAAACATGTGACCTAAGTCACACTAGAGTAGTATTTTAAAGGGAATATGTCACCATTGGAGATTATTCAAGCACATATAAGCATGATACATATTAAAATAGACATTATCATTAATAATAAAGCTCTAACACTATTGAAGCTCAATATGATCCTCTATTTTAAAGATTTGGAACAAATAAGGTCCATTTTCTGGGGTTTTAGTATTATTCCCCCACTATGTTTTATTATTCTTTAAATAATATCTATGAATACATTATTTCTTAGGTTCCAAAAATTCTCAAAGGTATAAATAAGTCTTTCTAGGCCTAATATAAATCCAATATGGGCAGCTAGCTATTTAAATGAGAGCAAACAACTTACGTATCTCTATTGTGATTCTGGCTATATTAAAACCAATAAATGGGATTGGTTTTCATCTATAGTAGACCTATGTTCAAATTAAAAAGTAGGGGAAGATATGAATGATTATTAAAAAGTGTCTCATCTTCCAATATAGTCATAACCTAGACAAATAGGTACTTATCACTACTCAAAGTAGACATGTCATGGCTATGTCAGATTTAAGATATGAGGATTTTATCCTCATGAGAAATTCAAGTAGAAGATGGTGTAGAGTCCTAAGGTGGAGATATATGGGTTGGATAATGTATTGTATCATTTAATTCTATTTATATTTTAAGGGTCTTTCTTCCTTGAAAGTATCATGACTCATCATCTATAAAATAGACTATTGTCTTCTAGTGCTTTTTTCTCAACCAATGAGAAGAACTTGAATACTATTGGAGAAAATGAAGTATAATTTGTTGATGAAATATTAGTCTAAATTGGATCAAAATTTATTATATATTTAAATAAAGGTGGTGATATCTCATTTATTTATTTATTAATGCATGTACCTTCTCTCTTGCCCTTTTCTATATATCACCCATTCTTTTGAATTTGTAAAGATGCTCATTTGTGGGAGTATTAGGGGAATATTTGAGATATTTCAAGATATTCACATCTTTATTAGGCTAAACCATGTAAAAAAAATTTAATAACTACCTCTTCATGTAATAAAAAAACTTTATTTACATATCTTTTGCCTTGGATCTATGTTTGGTGAGTTGTGCATGGTTGCCCTGTGAAGGAGATTCTTCCATATCCATTGTCTTCTTTTCTAACCTATTTTTAAAGTGTTTTCAAGTTATTTTTAGGTATATATTAGTGTTATTTATTCCATTTATGTAATATCTTAGTGATTCTTATAACTCCTCTTTATTTTTATTCATTGCTTCCTAAACCTAGTCAATGAAATACTTATGCAATTAGCTTGATTTTGAGCTTATGTGAGATAGGATTATTTTGTGCTAATCTAATGTGGGTTAAATATTATGGGAGTTTCCTATTTTTGTCTATTATATCACCTTTTATGATTATTAGGATCCACTTTTCTAGATTTTTAACCCTTTTCTTAGTGTAAACATTAGTATAAGTGATCCATCAAAAGGAAGCCAGTTTTCTCCCAAGGGTCATCCCCACCATAGGTGACCCACAACTTGGGGTTGTTACCATAGTGTAAATAAACTAGATATGGAACCTTAAAAACCCTATCTAAGGGTAAAAATTGATGTTACAATATTTTTTGGCATGCGCGGTGGGACTTACTACATTGTTTACTAGTGAAGAGTTTTGATGTTATCTTCATCCGATCAGCCTTTTGAGGTAAGTGTTCAAACATCATTATGACTTTGAACACCTATTAGGTGCCTAATCACCATATTTTGGTATGTATCATCACTCTTTTGATCTGTATACTTATTCTTTTCCTCAACATCCTTCATAAAAGTTTAGTAACGTTTATCTCTTCACCCCAAGTGGTCTTCAAGATTTAGTGCATTAGCCTTCTTAGGCTCAAATGTCCCTAGTTACTCCTCAAACTGATCCATTTATTATTGGAAGAAAATTCTCTCAAGCTATGAAAATTACATAATAAACCTTAATACATAGAATGAATATGGTTAAGATATTAATAATCACATTATTAATGACATAAGAGATGCATTACAATTAATAAAGGAAGAATGAACACTTATTAAGGGAGAAAATGGAAAATCCTTTCAAGTGAGATGATGGATGTAAGTGGTTAAAATTTAAATCATTGAGGATAAGCTAAAAATCTTTGAAGAATAGTAGGTTCAACTACATCAACCATATGTGTCTCTTTACACACCACCTCAACCCTCATATATGCCACCCATTCTTCCCCAAGAGGCCATTCTGAGTGTCCCAAGTCCTTCATGTGTTCTTCAAACCTACCCTTATTGGATTTCAATCCAAGAGAGCCTTTAAAGAAATAAGGAGACTATTATGGATAATCTTATTGTTGATATCCAAGATTCTAGTTATCAACCGCAATAATCCTCTTGTACCTCATACCATCCCCCTTATGTTCCTTATGAGGTCATTAACTACCTTAAAAAGAGGATTTTCTAAGAGAATATAGATAGACAATTCCAAGAATTGGAGATCAAATGAGGAAGGAGGAAGGGAGTCAAAATAAATAAGAGGTGTTTATATCTTACACATTCCTCTCATGAAAATCGATTAAAGAAGGCATGTGGAAAAATAAGGAGGAACTAGTTGAAGAGCCACCTAGAAGATCCTTCAAAGTCCCTAGCTAGAAGGATACTCTCCTAAGCTACAAGCAAGGTGAACTTATTCTACCTCTCACCATCTCCCTCTAGGAGAAATAACCTATTATACAAAGGATATAAGAGGAGCTTGTAGTCATAAGTGAACCTAAAGAGGACAATGTAAGTGTTTATGATGATGAGATCATGATAGGCATCCCACTTCATTCAGAAGGGGAAGAATTAGGTTTGGATCAACCTTCTTGGTATGGCTTTGAAACTAATGATCTAGAACCTAATAAGGATAATCCTTAAGATAAATATAGAGTAGACATTGAATGCAATATTGAAGGTCCATTCTACATATATAAAGAAGAGAATTAGGGCCATACACCATAAGTTGGTTCACTTCAAGATGAGTTGCCAAATGAGGACACCCTAATGTTTTGGAGCTAGAGGAAGGTAAATCAAACCTTTATCAAGACAAATGTGTCCTTTTGGACATTTGTTGGTCAAATCAACCCTCATTTGTAGTTGAAAGACAAGATGAAATATTGAGTGAGGTTGATGAATAAGACATCTTGAGTTCTTGGGTAATGTAGTTTGATGAGCTACCACTTTTTGTGATGAAGGAGAACCTTGAGGGTGAAAAAAGATTTCAATATGAGCATGTGCTTCAAGGAGAAGATCCTAATCAACTCAAGATCAACTTTCATACACTAGAAAGTAAAAGGGAATTAGAGGACTTATTTAAGATATTGGAAGAAGGCTACGTTCCTCTGTAGGGAGACTATGATATGATTGTGCCTAAGTAGCATGATGATAGAGAAAAAAGTGCAGGAGCTAGGTAAAATCTGGTTTCTCAATGTTTTTATTGATAAAAGGATGTCCTATTAGGCACCTATCTCAACTAGAAGATGACAAAGAGGAGCCATCCCTTATTGTGCTTAATTTAGAATCAAAAAGAGCCAAATAAGCTTACCTATCCACTTCAAGGTACTTGTATGTCCAATCAATCAGATTGGATAAGTAAGTTTTTTTTTTTTTTTTCTTATTATTGGATAAGTGTATCACTAATATGTTAAATATCCACTCCTCTTCCATATTTAGTTATTTTTCATCAAGAATGTAAAGCATATTAGGTTAGTGAGAAAGGGTATCTATTTTGTACAACTAATCAATGATTTTGTATATGTTCCATTCTATTTGGTTAGTTTATGGTAGGTAGATTTTATGCTTTCCTCTAAGTGCCTTGTGCACATTTTCTTTTAGTTCTATGGTTTCCTTACAATAAGTACCTTGGGAAATTTGTTTGTCTTGTTTATTTTTATTCCTATTGATTTAATAAGAAGTATTTTAGAGGGGCAGCCTTGCATCATTTCATATTATCTAGGAGTAAATACTTGTGAATCCATGTACAATGGATCAGACAAGGCAACTAGTCTAGTTTTTTAAGCATAACACACATGCTTCCCTATGAGTCACCAAATATGTTAGCCAATTTTTTCACACATATAAAAATTAACCTAGATGGATCAATTCTAAGAGTCCTAGAATGGTTTGATCAAGATTAATAGAGTTCTTGATTATGTGAATGATCAAAAAATGACTTTCACAAGTCCATAGAGACTAGACCATCATGGTATGTCATGCATAAATGAACAAGTTACCTCAATTATGCATTTTATAAGTTCACTTACGAGGCTTCTTAGATCTAAAGGATTACATGGATATGAATTTATTTATGCATTGAATATCCCCTACAAGTTTTATATCTTGATGATCTTGTTATCTTAAGATATAAGGCTTTAAAGTTAAACAAATAGTCTAATACATGAACATAAATTCCAAGCATAAGTTTTAACAAATATCCATTTAAATTAAAATGTTTCTAGGTTGAATGTGAAGCTAATATATGTTAATATCTCAAGATCTTAGGTAGAATATCTATAATAGGTGGTGAATAATAAAACCATTGGGACCTAAAGATCTAATGACATGCATTCGATCATGCATATAAGATCCAACAACATGAGTTAGGTCAACAAGTTAGAGGATAATAAGATGGATCCTAAAATATAATGAGGGACAAAATTTTTTCATTATCTTGATAAACAAGTAGATCAATGTTTTGCATTTGATCAAGTAGAAGGAGATTGATGGCACATGTTCAATCAGACCAAGGAAATCAATGATGCACACAAGGTCAAAATTCAACAAACTCAAATCGAATGTGATGCTACCATATAACATAAGTGCACTAAATAATGGAGCTAAAAATAAGATCCTAAAGATAAATTAAGATATGCCAAGTGGCACATTTTAAGGAGCTAAGATCAAGATTAGCAACTAAAATTTAAAATCAAAAGCTAAGGGACATTAGAGGATGAACATATGACCTAGGTCAAACTAGATCAATATTTCAAAGGACATATGTCACCATTAAATCTTAGGCAAGCACCTCTAACCATGAGATATACTCATATAGTTATGGTCATTAATTATAAAGCTTTGACATAATTGAAGCTTAGTATGATCCTCTAGTTCAAATATTTAGAACATGTAGGGTCCATCTTCTAGGGTTTCAATATTATTACCTAATTGTGCTCACTTTTTATTTAAATAATATCTTTACATACATGAGTTTTTATCTTCCATAAATGCTCAAAATAAAAAGTAGGTCTTTGTACACCTAATATAGATCCAAGATGGGCAGTTAATTATTGAAATGAGATCAAATAACATGTGTATCTCCATGGTGATTATGGTTATATGAAAATAAATCAATGGGATTGGTTTTAATATATAGTAGACCTATGTTAAAATTTTAAATTAGGGGAAGATATGAAAGGTTATGAATAAGTGTCTCATCTTCCAATATAGTCACAACCTTGACAAACAAGTAATTATCATCACTTAAAGTAGACATGCCATGCCTCTATCAAATTCAAGACATGATGATTTTATACTCATGAGTAAGTCAAGTGGAAGATGGCATAGAATCCCAAGGTAGAGATATGGGAGTTGGAGAAAGAAGTGGAAAATTTAATATTCTTCATATCTTAAGGGTCTTTCTTCATTAAAAATATCATGACTCGTCATCTACAAAATAAACTATTGTCTTCTAGTGTTTTTTGTTTAACTAATGAGAAGAAATTCAAGATTATTAGACAAAATGAAGGATAATTTGTTGATGAAGGAATGGTTATGATTGGATTTAAAATGTAGTGGATATTTCAAGAAAAGTGGTAACAACTCATTGGTTGATTTCTTAATGCATGCTCCTCCTATCTTCCCCTTTTTTGTATATCCCCCATTCTTCCCCATCTATAAAGATACTCATTTTTTGGAGTATCCAGGGACTTTTTGAGATATTTCAAGATATTCTCCTCTTGATCAGGCTAAACCCTATCAAGCATTTGTACTAACTACCTCTTAATGAAATAAAATAGTTTCTTTAACTATCTTTTGCATTCGATATGCATTTGGTGAGTTGTGCATGATGGCCTTCTGAAGGAGATTCTTCCATATCCATTATCCTCCTTTTTAACCTCTTTTTAGGGTATTTTCAGTTATCTATAGGTCTAGATTAGTTTTTTTTATACCATTGATGTAAGCTCTCAGTGAGTCTTATAACTCCTTTTTTTGTATTCATTTCTTCTTGAACTTAGTCTATGAAATACTTGTGAAATTAGCTTGATTTTGAGGTTGTGTGAGATAGGATTGTATTGTGTTGATCTAGTATGGGTTTGAGATTATAGGAGTTTATAATTTTTATTTAGTGCATCGATTTTTAGCCTTATTAAGATCCATTTCCCCCCTTTTTAACCCTTTTCTCATTGCAAACATTAGTATAGGTGATCCATTAAAAGGAATCCAACCTTCTCTAGAGGTTCAACCCCACCATAGGTGACCCATACCCTGGGGTTTTTCCCATAATGTAGCTCAATTGGGGAGAACATGAATAAACCTATTTAAGGGTGAAAATTTATGTTATAATAATTCTTATTGCAACAAAATATGGGTCCTTGTTCACATCAATCCATAATTTTTATCATAACACATTGTTATCATTTCTTGTCTTGTTAATCGATGATGAGTGGCTATAGTCAAGCTCCTTGCCAGTCACTTTTCACCCCTTAACAAGGAGGACAATTTATTAATACATAAAAACTAATTTAGTTTATAATATGTCTCAAAACTAGTCCATACAAGGAGAATATATCCAAAAATGCCTAGATGGAGTTCTTAATACAACCAATACTAAATTTCATAAATTCATCCTTAATTTTTTAATACTTAAGATTAATTATTTATTCCTTTGATCCATATTAATACATAGTTTTAAACTATCACATAATATAATTATTACCATAGTATGACCTCATATATTTTAAAATAAACATAACTATCTAAAACATAGAATAGTTATTCATATCCCAATTATGGCCAATCATATATGGAATCATCAAGATCCACATCATGACTACTTCCAAATAGTTTGATACCTGTTTACATTAGGATATTTACATGTTCTTATCTCAACCATTAATCCAATAATCCCTTTTATAATTATACTTAAAAACATAAAATTTAAATATTGTTATTTATAAATAATTCAATGATACTCATTTTAGGATTATATTGAAAACTGTATTCACAAAAAATTATAATTTTTAGATACAAACTAAGGAAATGAAAAAAACATTTATAATTTAAATGAATTAACTTCTTATAATTTTATGGTAGGGGAATATCCAAACCTATAATTTTATTATATGCTAATGTACTCTCCATTCTAATTCTAAAATTTAATCAAGTCCAAATAAAACCCAAATAAACCTAACAAAGAACATGGAAATAACTGAGTTATTTTGGAACAATAATTTTATCAATAGATTAACTTATATGAAAGAAGGTTAAAATTTATAATTAATTTAACTTAACATATGCATATTCCCAAAGATTTTTATTAAATATATATTTTTTCCAATATATGCTTTTTCTAAAAACATACTGGTCAAACTAGTGTTCTCACATTTAATCAATAGGCTCACAACCACTTAATGGTAATATTTAGAGGCCATTATAAGTTTAAAAAAAATAATTCATTAAAAAAATCCTTTTTTATTTTTATATTACACCAAAATATCGATCATGAATATATAATACAATCTATAGCCACTATTATAGATTAAATAAATGGTTATAACCATTATTTCCAATGTATAACTTTATTACTCAACATCAACTAAAACAATAATACATATATGGTAATTATTAAAACTTAGTCTTAGCAAAAAATTATAAAAAATAACTAATACATGTGTGTAATACTATATAAATTAATTATTAAGATGTACAACATGAATAATAATGAATGTACATGATTGCCAACAACCAATATTATGTGAACTAGTTAAATAAAATAATGTAAAATGTAAAATACAATAATATATTAAATTAAACATCCCAATAAAAAATTATAGAATCCATGAATATTCATCTAGATTAGTTAATATTTATCTATAGATAGGTAGAGCATCATTTGAGTGTTTTTCCTCCAACCACAAACTGACAGTCTCTCACACACTTCCTTATTAGGAGTGACCAATACCTCCACAAATGGTAAGATGATGATCCAAGTATCTATAACCATATAATAATCATATATAAGAGTAAAATCACTATTACATATATCCAATCATACATATAGTAGGTATGCATCTATCTATTATGAATGTAAACATGTAAACTACATAGTATAGTGGACTTGAAAATATACATAACTATAACATCACTTTGGCCAAACAATTTATAATATTCATATTTAAATATAATATGGGTACTTTGTAAAATAAATCAATACTCTTTTCCATAACACATTGATATCATTTCCCATCTTGTTAACTAATGATGAGTGACTATAGCTAAGCTCCCTACTTATCACACATCACCTCTTAACAAGAAGGAGGATTATTTATAAATAAATAAAAATAAAAATAGTTCATAAAATTTGTTAAAACTATTCCATACATGGATAATACATTCAAAAAAATTTAGATGGAGTTCTTAATAGAACCATACCAAATTTCATAAATTCATCCTTTATTTTATCATACTTAGAATTAATTCTCTATTCTATTTATGCATCATAAGATATAGCTTCAAAATATCACATAATGTAGTAATGCACATAGTACAACCTAATAAAATTTATATTAAACATAACTTTCTAAAACATAGAATAATTATTCATATCCAAATCGTGGCCAATCATATATGGAGTCATCGAGATCAACACCATAACTATTATCAAATAGTTTGAAACTGGTTTATATTAGGCTATTTAAATGTTTTTATCTCAAAAATAATTCAAATAATACATTTTATAATTATACTTAACAAATTAAAATTAAAAATTTGTAAATAATTCAATTATACTCATTTGAGGATTCTATTGAAAACTATATTGACAAGATATTATAATTTGTTAATATAAATAAAGGAAACTAAATAAGTATTTAAAATATAAATGCATTAAATTCATATGAGCTTGTTATTGGTGGTGTAGACACACCTATAAGTTTATGATATTCTAATTCTAAATCTATTTTAAATACAAAAGTTAATAAAGTCTAGAAAACACCCAAAAAATAACATGGAGATAACTGATTTAATTGAGAACACTAATTTTCTCAATAGAGTAACCTAAATCCATGTAGGTTAAAATTTATAATTAAGTGAGATTCAACATAATTATATTCTAATTTTTTTTTTCATTGTATACCTTTTTCCTAAAATCACTATGGTCAAACTAGTATTCTCACATTTAATAAATAAGCTCACAACCACCTAACATTAAATGTATAGTCTATTTTAAGTTTAAACCAAATATTTCTTTAAAAAAATATGCTAAGGTAATTTTGGGAATGACATCATCCAATAAAACTAGAAAAAACTTCTAAATTTAAATAAACTCCTTAAAACTTTAATATTATCATCAAAGTAAATGTGTACCTCCTATTATTCATCATAAAAAGTATGACCATGTATATTCTAATTGGCTGTCATATTCACAAAAAAAATATCCAAAAGTCCACTAATTATAGACACAAATGAAAATATAATGTATTGATACCTAGAATTCTTATAAAAAATAATATACCAATAGTGTACTCATGATGTAAAGTATACAACCATTAAACCATACCATGTTTTCCAAAATAGCGTATCAACCTTATAGATACAAAATAAATTATAAAACCATTCAAGTAGTATCACCTTTTACCCAAAATAGTGTTTTCAAATAGACACAAATTGTCCACAAGTCAATACCACATTTTCATTAGAATAATGGTTTCAAAAACATAAAGAAACCACAATTAAATGCCACATTTTACCTAGGATAGTGGTAGCAAAGACACATAAAAAAGCCACAAAGCAAAACCACATTTTCCTAAAATAGTGGCATTAAAGACATAAAACAACCATAAATAAATACAACATTTTTTCTATGGTAGTGGATTCCAAAATAAATGTAAATAACCATTATACAACACCACATTTTTTTAAAATGGTGGTTTTAAAAAACATAATAATCAACCATTAAACAACATCACGTTTTTCCAAAATGGACATTTTAAAAAGCAAAAATTCAAGGAGAATCATAACCATTATTATCTATTTTTGTAATATTTAGAATAATTTTTGTTAAGGGTTTATATTTTCAATAAATAAGGAGACTCAATAAAACCATATATGAATCTATCAAGTAAAATAAAGCTATAAAATTCCACACTTAGAGTTAACAAAAATACCAAACACTTTCCTATAAATTAGAGAATAACCATTGGTATATGATTTTAAGTATAATTTTGGAATCTCCATTTACTCCATTCCTCCTTTCATAAAAAAATGGTCTCTTTTTCCATTTTATATTTCTTTTTATCATTGTATAAACCTTTATTTATAAGAGTAACCAATCCTAAGTTCTCAAATTTTTACCACCATGAATCTATTGAAAGCAAAATGACTGAGAGAGGGGAGTGAATTATTATTCAAAACTTTCTTTAAAAATCTTACTTAAGCAATCATAGATATTATAAACAAGCATGTACATATTATAAAGTATAAGCACCAATCCATGAGAGCATGAAACACATGAAAAAAATATATATGTGGGAAACCCTAAAAGGAAATAAAACCCATTGATGATGTAAATGGATTACTATCCTATAATAAAAACACCAACTTTAGTGATGAACCAACTCCACATGGATCACCAACCCTAACTATCTAAGCACCAACTCAGCTAGGCTTTAGTAAGCACCCACTTTCAAGGAAGAACCAAATCCATAGATGAATCACGACCAAATAAACCACCTAAAACACTTAATCAACTTTATAATACGTTGTTTCTCATACAACAAATTATTATATTCTTCATTAGCTCTTCACACACTTCTATCCCTCTCAAACTAGCCTTTATCCTTCTTCACTTAAATATCCATCTTTTTGAATTGATTATGTATTATGACCTTAATCCTCATATCCAAAACTACTATATTATATTACTTAAACTAGTATGATGATCCACAATAAATTATTCTACTTACCAATGTTCTATATTATTCAATTGTTCTCAACAATCACTAATAGGCCTAAAACTGATATAGTATTTATACAAGTCACTTAATCATATCCTTCTTAGTCAGCCACACACTTAAAAAAAATTAGCTAAGCCATGTAATACATCTTATAATACCATAATAACATTAATAAACAATAATATGATCACAAATTTTTTGTTCATATCTCAATTAGCCCTTACTCCTCTTTTAGGCCTTATGGAGACCTAATAGGCCTTCCTAGCAACATGTTACCCTTTGATCTTATTGAAAAAATTTAAAAAATTAAAAAACATTAGGAAATATTCATATTATACTAAAATATACTCTATAAAGCTTCAATTTATTTCCAAAAAACCTTTTAGGTTCAACCATCACTTGATCCTTCTCTCAAAACATTGTTCATAATAGTCTTGTGCATATACAAATAATTATCTTAAAGAACTAAAGCAATGTCAAAAATTAAAATTTTAAGAAATATAATATGATTATTTTAAATAAAAACTTAATTATATGCTTTAGTTCAAGGTTTACATGCTTAAACTCTTCTCTGCAAGATGCTCATTCAAAACTGCCAATTAGCTTCAAAACACAATCAAAGAAACATGAAATTAGGACACATAATTAAACATAGTAAATGTATTTAAATTAATTAAAACTATAAAATAATATCCTTATAATATCCTTAAATAAACATACAATAGAATCTAATGTAAACTATTAGTCTTACAGACCAATTTATTGACTTTCTCTCTCATAGACTTTACTCAACCAAACAAGCCTTTTTTGGATTCAATTTTCCAAAATCTTACACTAACTTCCAATATTTTGAAAAAAATGGATATATAATTAAATTTAACAAAAATAAATTCATATTCATTTAATGATTCATCTCAAAGTAAATATCCTCCAACTCATCACCGTAACTTGCTTACCTGAAACTACTAATTTACCTTTAAACACATTCATGGTGACTTTGAATTTTGACACGTGTGTATAAACATTAAAATATTATTTATAATTAATATTTTACTTATAAATATTTATAACATATAAAAATACAATAAAACTAAGGAATAATGTCAAATGTTAGACATATAGACCAATCTCTAGACCTTTCTCCTCACAAGCACTTCAGAACCAGATCAGTCAACTTCTAAGCAACATTTTGTAAAATACAATGATATATAAAAACATATATACAATATTAACATGTAATAAATTTATTTAAAAAATATACATGCACTTATATTCATACTTAATCCATGATATTACATCCCTAATTAACTTTTCACTTCGACCTAGTTTTCTCACTGTCTACACCACTAGGTTTGTTACTAGCTAGTTAACTTATAAGACTAGTTTAACACTTTTGAGGGATGGAATAAAATTATAAACAAACATGGAAATATAATAAAACTATAAATATTAAACATTAATCCATTTAATAAATTTTACTTGATCAAATCTAACTTCTATAACAAACCTCTAAAAAATAAGGCCTTTTTTATAGTGTCCACTCACTCACCTGACAAACAAATCATACCTACAGGTGATTGAGAGAGTTTAATAAAAAATTAAAGAAATTTTATAGACATACCAAACCATTCTAATCATTTTTTATCAACTTATTTCATATTGGGTCACTATTAGGGTTCTTTGAGGGTTTAGAGCATCTTCTAGTATTAACGATCATTCATAAAGATTATCCCATTATTATAGAAAAAATGATTTGAAATATAATCTAGGACCCTTCCCAATTTACAATCTATAATTTAGGTCCTCATGCAAATTCTAAACATGCTAATGGTCACTTGAAAAACCTTCTCAGGTAGATAACTCTTCCCTCTTTGCACTTGAGAGACCTTAAAACACATTTTAAAGCCTTTTCTTTCAAAAAATGACATAAAAATTCATGCACATGATTAAAAAAACTTAAATCACCTTTTCTTATACTCATCTACTCATACTTGCCTTAGAAACTTATCCTAATACCCCATCTAGACACCATCTCTTTCTTTGCTCTCTAAGCTTTTGACCTCTGTATTCTTCACCTTAAAACTATCTTGAGTGCTCAAATACCTTTTATGTATGCTCAATTAACCTTATACAGTAATTATTGTTCAAATATTTAACATAAAATATTACTATCTCACTCAGAGGATCTTTGGAGCTACTTATGCAAATCTTTGGAGCTCGACTAAGGAACTTCATAGCTCACTCAGAGCATCTTCAAAACTACTTACAAAAATCTTCAGAGCTTGAGTAAAAATATTCATATCTCACTCATTGCGTCATATTATATTTACATACCTTCTTAGAAAGTCTCGAAAAGTATTTGAAAGATTCTTGATACTTAACACACTGACCTATATTCACTCATATGTATCTCAATGACATCACTAACAAATTTCAAACAATACTCTCACATTACTATTCTCATACAGTAACAACACTCACTATGTTGGCATAAGAGGTCATCATAAACATACCTTAAAGCTTACTTGACCATGCAACTTCATAAGAGCCTTTGACATCAATGATAACATCAATGCCACAACTCAAGAATTGATGATTATGATCAACAATCTCTCCCTTTATCATTGATGGCAAACACACTTAGAAAACTATGTCAACCACTCTTGATGGAAACCATCTCTGAAATATAGCTCTTACCCTTTTTGATATTTTCCCCCTTTGAAATTAAAGACAAAGGTTTACTTGTAACTATTGGAATCACACATTCTCCCCCTAAGTTGATAGTACCACTCAAATACACTACATAACACATAATTTTTAGAAGCTATGGTAACCACTCTCTAGACAAAGAACTCAAAGCTACCATGCTCCCCCTTACTTCATGCATACTTCATCCAGATGAGCTCTTTCTTTATTTTCCTTAATGACACAAATATGAATGATGTCTAACTTGTCTTCATGATTTTACATACCTTTTTTTTACTACACACCTACTCTTGAAGTTAGTAAGCATGATTAGCTCCCCCTAAGTAATTAACTTTTGAATTATTACTAGGGGTAAGAACTACACCCAATTACTATATTAGGTGTTCAAAATTTGCCTTTGGAAGTGGTTTGGTTAGGATGTCTGCAATCTAATCCTATGTAGAAACATATTCAAGTTTGACACTTTGTTCACTTACCTACTCTCTTTTATAATGATACCTAATGGTAATATGTTTGGTCTTTGAGTGCATGACAGGGTTCTTTGAGATACTTATAACACTTGTATTATCATAATAGATAGGGCTAGGACCATCATACTCCACCTTCTAATCTTTTAAGGTCTATCTCATCCATAGGACTTTATTTCAACATGAATATATTTTAATATATTCAATGTCATAAGCAGACAAGGCTATTAATGGTTTCTTATTACTTATCCATGAAACTGGGCACCCACCTAGGAAGAAGGATCCTCCACTAGTACTATTCCTATCATCTATAATTCCTACCCAATCTAAATTTATGTATGCTATTAAATTAAACTCCTTGTTTATTATATACCATAATCCATACTCCATAGTCCCTTTGAGATACATGAGTATATTTTTGACTATTCATAGATAATTATCATTTAGATATGCTTGAAACCTTCCCACAAGACCTAATACTTGCATGATGTTAGGTCGAGAGGTAGTGGTATATAACAAACTTTAAATCATTTCCCTATATGATGTTTTATTAAACTTTGAAGACTTATCTTCCTTTCTTAGCTTACATCCTATGATTATGGGTGTACTAACTACCTTACAATACTTCATCTCAAACTTCTTCAACATCTCTCTTATGTACTTGGCTTGTGAGATGATTATATATTTTTTAGATTGAGTGATTTGGAATACAAGAAAGAATGATAGTTCTCCTAGCATGGAAATCTCAAATTCATTATTCATCACCTTTATAAATACATTTATCATGTTCTCATTATTTCCTCCAATGATGATGTCATCCACATAGACAACTACTATCAACTGATGGTCATCTCATATCCTGATATATATATTATTGTTTGTAACTCTTCTTTTGAATCCTTGATCTAATATATATTTGCCCAACCTAGCATACCCAGATCTAGGAGATTGAGTTAGACCATAGAGATCATTTTTCAATCTAAAAACATAGTCTTTATCATCTAATAATGAGAACCCTTCAATTCGATCAATGTACACTTCTTCTCGATTCCCATTCAAAGAGGTAGATTTGACATTCATTTGATATACCTTGAATATTTTGAATCTTGCTTAATATAGAAACAATTTGATGGAATCCAATATAGTTACTAGTGCAAATATCCTCAAAGTCTACCCCTTTAATTGGTGCATATCCCTTGCATACTAATCTATCCTTATTTCTAGTGACTTATCCATGTTCATTCAACTTGTTTCTAAACACCCATTTTGTGCCAATGACATTTTTGTCTTTAAGCCTAGGAACTAATTACCAAGTTTCATTCTTATCTATTTGATCTAACTCCTAATTCATATAACCTATCCAAAATTTGTCTTTTATTACTTCTATAAGACTCTTGGGTTCATTCTTGGATAGTAGAGAAACGTTCTCTTGATTTAGATTACTTACTAGTCTTCTTCTTATTTGTATACATGATTTTATATTTCTAATGATTTAAATTTTAGGATGATAATTTTGAGTCTATCTTGATGGTCATTTTGAGTCATATCTCTCTTCAACTTCTTATTCTTCTTCATCAACCATGAATTATATATTATCTAAATTATTTTTTGAATTTGAGTAAGATTTCCTTGTCTCATCAATATTCACATTGGTACATTCCACTATATTTTATAGTCTCTTGTAATAAAATATATAGGATAAGTTAAATGATAAGTATCCTAAGAATATACCTTCATCAAATCTAAAATAAAACCTACCTAAGTATTCATCATCTCTTTTGATGAAACATTTTCTCTGAAACACTTTAAAAGGTTCTACATTTACAAGTATTCCCTTTCATAGTTCATAAGGAGTCTTTTTGACATTGGTACTTATATGTTCTCTATTAAAAATGAATATAATAGTGTTTACTACCTCTCTTCAATATCCATCAGATAATATAAACTCATTCAACATAATTATATCCATGTCTTGAACTATCCTATTCTTCCTTTCCACTGCTTGATTCTAATGAGGTGTCCTTACTACTGAGAATTATCTACTTATTCCATAAAACACATATAATTCAATAATCTCATTGTAAAAATACTCTCCTCCTCTATAATATCTTATAAAATTGATCTTCCCATTCTTCTCATTCTCAATAAGGGCCTTGAATGCCTTAAACTTGTCAAGATATTTTAATTTTTCTTTCAAGAATTCAACCCAAGTCATTATTGTGTAATCATCAATGAGTAACATTAAGATTTTATCTCCTTGAATGTTGTAAATTTTTATAAGCCCAACATAGCTCAATGTGGATTAACTCCAAGAGTTTTATGCTAGAGTACTCCTTGGAATTAAACCTTCTTATAGTTCTATTACCATGTTGACATGAATTTCAAAGTGTGTTTTTAGTTTTGATGATCTTAGACATGTTCTTCATAGAATTTTTACTAATAATTATGACCATATTGTCAAAGTTTAGGTGACTTAGCCTTCTATGCCATATGCAACTTTCATCTATCTTTCCCATGAAACATCTCTCATTCTTGATCTCATTTAATGCATATAAATTATTCTCAATCCTCTTGGAATTTGTATTTATCCTTCTTAATTTGGCTCTCCTTATCTCACACCCTCTATCATGAAATTTTATTGTGTGTCCTTGACTTCACATTTAACTTACACTGAGCAGGTTATGTTTCAAACCTTCCACATATAACATATTTTAGGTCATGTTATTTCCATTATCTAAACTCAAAACACCCTTGCCAAATATATTGGTAGTTTTGTTATCTCCAAACCTCACTATTATTACAACATTCTACTTTAATGAGAGGAACTTATTTCTATCTCTTGTCATGTGACTTGAGAAACTAATATCTATATACCATTTCATTCCTTCATCTTGAATGTGAAAGGTATTCTGAGCTAGCATAACATCATCTTTGGTATTTTATTCCTCCTTGGTAAATAGGTCATCTTGCCTCTTGAGATCAATATGATCTATCTTGACTTTCTTTGGATTCCATACCGATGTTTGATCCTTTTGGTAAATTCTAGGTGCTTCATATGTCTTATTGAATCTTGTAGGCCTTCCAACTTTATTAGAGTATAATATTGTAATGTGTCTTGTAGTGTGATATATGTAGTAAAAAATATTATTGTACTTACCATGGTTCCAAGATGATTTATCCATTATTTTATTGGGTTGCCTAATTGGTTTTTTCTTGTTGATATTCTTGACTTGTCCAGACTTCTCATGCTCTCTCTCAAACTTGCTCATTTTGTCTATTCATTATATATGCTCAACCTTTAATTGATTATATTAAAATTACTTTGACTTTAACATTGTGTTGACACATTATATCTAACTATTAATATGATTATTAGTCTTATTTTGATGCTCCAAATCATCAAGGGCTCTTATGAGATTAAATTCAAGGTCTACTTCAGCTTTTCCTTCTTCAATATCATAGTATACTATGCATTATCTTTTCCTTGTTAATCATAATACATATTGTAATTTTTAGTATCACATTCAAGTTTTTAGGCTTGACAAAAAGGACTAGGCTCTGATACAAATTATTGGAATCAAAACTATTGAGAGGAGGGGGTGAATCAATCTTCAAAACTTTCTTTAGAAATCTTACTTAAGAAAGCATAGATCATTTAAACAAACATGTGTACCTTAGAAAAGATAAGCATCAATCCAAAAGAGCATGGAACACATGAACATAGTATATGTGTGTGAAAACCTCAAGGAATAGTAAGAACTATTGATGACTCAAATTAAATATAGTCCTATAAGACAAACACTAACTTTAGTGAAGCACCAACCCCAACTAGCTAAGCACAACTTAGTTAGGCTTTAGCAAACACCCAATTGAAAGGACACACCAACCCATTAGATGACTCAACACTAAGTAAACCACTTAAAAAAAATTATCACCTTCATAATAACTTCTTTCTCATACAACATATTATTATCTTCTTCCTCATCTCTTTGCATACTTATATCCCTCTCAAACTGGCCTCTAGCCTTCTTCACTTAGCTAGCCCTTTTATTAACATGGTTAGGTCATATTAACTTTATCCTCATATGCATACCTCCCATATTATATTAATGATACCTATATAATGTTCCATGATACCTTATTATACTTACCAACATTTTATATCATTCACTTGTTCTCCATTATCACTAATAGGCCTAAAACTACATAGTATTTGTACAAGTCGCTTAATCATATCCTTATTAGTCATAAAAACACAAAAAAATTTATTTAAAAAATTTAATAGGTCTTATAATACCACAATATCATTATTAAACCATAATATTATTACACATTGGTTGATCATAGCTCAATTATCCCTTACTACTCTTATAGGCCTTATGGATACCTAGTAGGCCTTCTTAGCAACACATTAACCTTTGATCTTATTGAAACACTTAAAAATTAACACACATAAATAATAATTCATATTAAAATAAAATATAACCTATAAAATTCAATTTATGTCCACAACACCTTTTAGGTTCAACCATCACTTGAACTTTCTCTCAAAACATTCTTCATAATAGGCCTATGTATACATAGAAAATCTATCTTGAACAACTAAATCATAAACACACTTTTATTAGAATACCATGAAAATAATTAACTTATTAAGAAACCCCATGAAATATGGATAATCAAAAACTTCATTATATTCTTAAATTCAAGGTATACATGCTCAAACTCTTCTTTACAAGATGCTCACTTAGAACTGCTAATTGGCTTGAAAACATAGTCAAGGAAACATGAAATTATGACACCTAATTAAAATAAATAAATGGATTTAAATTCATTAAAATTATCTCATAAAATAATTATAAAAAACTTAAAAAAATATATCATAATATTCAATGTAAACTATTGGTCTTATAGACCAATATGTTGACTTTCTCTCTCACAGACTTCACTTAGCCAAACAAGCCATTTTGGGTTCAATGTTACAACATATTACACTCACTTAAAATATTATAAAAAACATGTATATATCATTAAAATCTAGAGAATCAAAATAATATGTATTAAATTTTTTAACTCAGAGTAAAGAGCCTCCAACTCATAACTGTAACTTGCTTACCCAAAACTCCTAGTTTACCTTTAAACACTATCATGATGACTTTGAATTTAAAAACATATGTAGCCAAATTAAAATATTTATACATTAATATTATCCTTATATATATTTATAACATATACAAATATAAAAACACTAAGGTCTAATGATAAATGTTGGACAGTTATACCAATCTTTGGATCTCTCTCTTCATAGGCACATCAAAGCCAAATAAGTTAACTTCTGAGAAACATTTTGTCAAATACAATGATCTATAAAAAATAAATACAATATTAATATGTATTTAAATTCTCTTAAAAATTATCCATGCACTTGGATTCATCCTTAATCTATGATAGTACATCCTTAATTGACTTCTCACTTTTACCTAGTTTTTTCACTATTTGCACCACTAGGTTTGTTAGCAGCTAATCAATTTTTAACACCATTTTATCATTCCTAAAGGATTGAATATCTTGATAAACCACAATGTACATCCAATTAAAGTATCAATATTTAACCTTCATTTATTTAACAACTTTAACTTGATCAACTCTAACTACCACAATAAATCTCTAAGAAACAAGGCCTTTCTTATAGGGTCCACTCACTCACCTAACAAACCAATCACACCTAAAGGTGTTTGAGAGATTTTAATAAAACCTTAAATAGATTATATATCCATAAAAAACCATTTTAGTTATTTTTAATCAACTTCTTTCATATTGGGTCACTATTGTGGTTCTTTGAGGGTTTAGACCATCTTTAAGTCTTAACGATCATTCATAAAGATTATACCCTTGCTACATAAACCAATTATTTTAAATATGAGATATGAACCTTAAACATTTACCGTTAATAACATATGTCTTCATGTATATGCTACAAATGCCAATGAGCACTTGAAAAACTTTCTCAGGTAGATAACTCTTCACCCAGTGCAGTCGAGAGACCTTAAAACACTTTTTATAGTCTTTTATTTAAAACCATGACCTAAAAATTCATGCACATGATTAAAAAACTTGAATCACAATTTTAAATGCTTACCTAATCACACTTGCCTTAGAAAATGATCTTGATACCCTATCTGGCCACCATCTCTTTCTTTGCCCTTTAAGCCTTTGATCCTTGTAGGCTTCACCTTGAAACTCTCCTGACTACTCCAATGCCTATTATGTATTATAAATAAATTTTATTATAAGCTTCAATATAACATATTCATGGATCACTCAGAGCATCTTCAAAGCTACTTATGTAGATCTTTATATCTTGACTAAGGATCTTTGTAGCTCACTTAAAGCATCTTCAGAACTGCTTACACAGATCTTTAGAGATAGACTAAATATCTTTGTAGATCACTAATTTCATCATGTTATGTGCACATACCTTATCATAAGGTCTAGATAAGGTTTTTTATGATACTTTAGATTTGACACACTTACCTATATTCACTCATGATGATCTCAATGATATCAATAACAAACTTTGAATAGTACTCTCACATTACTATTCTCATACATCAACAACACTCACTATGTTGGCATAATAACTCATCATAAACATACCTTAAAACTTACTTTACCATGCACATTCATGATAATCATCATAAACATACCTTAAAACTTACTTTACCATGAACATTCACAATAACCTTTGACATCAATGACAACATCAATGCCAAAACTCAACAATCAATGACAATTCTCAATAGACTCCATGAAAATAACATGTGTGCCCCTAAAATAGGATCAAATGAATAACTGGTAGATTGATTATATATTTTTTTCCCAAACTTTATACCATAGAACATCCATTTGAATGTAGTTTACTTGTATGTAAAAAATTAAACCCTGATCATTCTTTTTCCTTTTAACTCCAATCATATTACTACATCCCTTTAACCTAAGGTAAATGGAACCAAATTGTATTTTCTATCAATGAGTGGTTTAAACAATAGATTTTCACCAAATATGCCACCAAATAGTTTTATAATTAGTTAAAATGCATAGGTCCTCATAATATTTTTAATAATCTAGAAGACACACACACACACAGATATATATATATATATATATATATATATTCTCTCAAGGTTTCATAATAATGATGCATGAAAAATAAATTAAAGGTATGTCACTTATCAATAAACATTTAAAATACATGCATACACACAATCAAAAACATGGACAGTGAAACTATAATAATGACCAACAAAAGTAATAAAATGACACTATCATAAATAATGACAAGTTATTTAACTCTAACTCTAAAATATGCGAAAACATATACTCACCAAGTGAAAAAATTAAACACTCACTAAAACACCAATTACCATATGTTATTGTCATGATAACACAATAATATCACATAATAAATGCATGCCTCTAAAATACCAATATTAGATTGAAAATAAATATAGGCAATAAAAAGTAGAAAAAAAATTGTGTGTGTGTGTGTGTATGATGTTTTTTGAAATATTTTGATGTACATATATAAGTCATTATTTTTCACCCTCTCCCCCATTATTATCTCCCTCTGTACTACTCATTGAGGGTAAAATATGGCATGAATCCACCTCAAAAAGAATTGTAATTAATCCATTTATATCAATAAAGCTAGAAAACCACTAATCAATAAATGATATAAATGCCACTATATTATTTCATGTCAAGATGTAAAAATTAAATTACAATCATATATTTTGAGATAAATAGATGCAATAAATTCAAATATGCATAACATAGAATTTATTCATTAAATTAAACATACATAACATAATATATTCATCTACTCAACATTAACTATAAAGTTAACTACTTAATATTCATTTGATTGTTTAAAATAGAAGTTTTTTGTTAAGGTTTAGAAAGTATGTAACATCACACTTAGTCACTATAGAAGATAACCTAAAGAAGATGGTATCTATATAATCCTATAATTTCACCTAAGAAAAGAATGTGATACTAAAACTGATGTTTGTGATCCCAAAATGAGATGAATATAAAGAAATGATGGTAAAAATAATAAAATGATTGGGACAATGTAATTAGAAAATTGTGTAAAGGAAGATGATACAAAGATAGGTAGGTATGAATCATTAAAATTATAAAGGGTCAAATGTATATGGGGACATTAAGAGACACTAATATAGTTTTACCATAATATAATATGACTGATTGTGAGTGATACAAACACAAATCTTGACCATTTCCTTAAATTTATAAGAAGACACCTAGATAAAGTTGGGATCAAAGGTTATTTATATACCAAAAATTTGAAAATGATGGGTGTTTGTGAGGAGGTCCTTGTTTTTTCCTAAAGTCTTACCATGTAAATAAAATTTTGAAAATCCAAGAAGTATCAAAATAAACAAAATATCTAAGCACCTAATATAGGTACTAAAGATAATGTGAAATAAAACTTGAAGGCGTGTGTAAGAAGCAATGCTAAAATGAAATAAAATAGTCAAAGTTGATCCTATAATAAATTTTAACTCAATAAAAAATATAATACTAACCATAAGCATGCAAGTGAAATGTATAGGAATGGAAAATCCTACATTAATTGAAATTAGGTAGAATATAATTTAAGAAAAATACTTATTCAAAAATTGAGCATTCATTAGTTATTTGGAAATATGTCCTTCATTTGTTTTAAATATATATGTGCTAGGTCCAAGCATGCACATAACTAAGTAACCCACCACTTTTGGGCATAATTTCCTTATTTTTTTAGGTGTAATAAAACTTTAAAAATAGGTCTCCCACATTGAAATTATGAACTTTGACTTTCTTGTTGTGTTGTTTAGATATACAAATTTTATATTGATGACTATACTATAAAACACTCATACATAATTCATAAATTACATATAAAGAATGAATGTATTATTCATGAAGATATTTATTATGAATGATTCCATGAATAGAGATACCCAAAGAGGGTAACTCTACTTATAGTGGTAAGATGGATTTTGAGAAGTAAACTATAGAGAACAAAGTTGCCCTAGTGGAAGTACAAATGATGGTAAAATAAAACCAAAGTATGAGGTATATCTTGAGATGATAATTTAAATAATAATACCTAATAGTATTTCAAAATATTTTAATAAGAGTTTTTTTGGTTACTTCTACTTGGTCATTACATTGTGGTGACAGGGTGTTAAAATTTTATGTGTAATTTTTGATTTTTTCACACAATTATTTCATGTCTTTATTTTTTAGAATACCAAAAATTTAAAATATGATTGTGTGAGGAATCCAAAAATAACATACAATTATATTGAGGATGAATTTTTATATAATGACACTAATACCATTAAACATGGGCATAGATTATTCCCACTTGGTAAAGTATTATGTGGTTGTGATGTGGAAAAACATTTCCATCTTGTGATCAAGTAAATTTGCATATGATATTCAATCCAAACATAGATAATTTCTATGGATATTAAACTACTTTAATATTATATAGAGGAAATATTATCATGTCATCATGGAGGTGGTATCGATTATATTATTTGAAAATGTGATGGCTATTTTCAATATTGGTCCAATGGTATCCCAATTGTAGGAATTTTCAGGTTCTAACATGTTTGCTACAATGGCCATAAAAAATTTACCCTAGGAGTATACGTAAGAATAGAATGAATTTATTATTTAGTGACACAATATATTAAGTTTCATTTATCATAAAATATTAAAAGCTGTTATGTCAAAGGACATACTTTCAATCTTTCTTGTACAGTCTATTATTTTAATGAGTGTCATCCTTAGGAGGGTAATTATGATGCTCAATGAATTTGATGATATCTTCATGTCATGGGCTTTGTCCATTGCTGCCCAATTTTATCTGTTAAATAATATATTCATAAATTTTCTATGGTATATGGTTATTTCCTCATGTCGATGAGGAACCAAAAGTTATGTATTACCTAATGAAGATGAAAGGGAGAGTTTGAGGAATTGAGAGAGCTTGTGATAGCATTTTTATCTCTTATAATTACTTTGATTGTGAAATATTAAAAATATTTGGTAGTATTATTGGGGAGCCAATGATATTCAATGGGATTTTAATTGTTGCATTGATATGCACCACTAATTTGGAAGCATATGTGTTAGGAATCACCTAAAGCATGTAAGTATTGGATATCTAGACCTATGTCTACTTTCATCCCAATGGATGAGAGATTCGTATTCAACCATGACATTAGCAACTTCAAAGTTTATTTAAAAAGTCTATATGAATGTTTTATTCATAAGGGCTAGTAAATACACCACCTTCCTCGCCTCCTTGAATTCACTTTGCTCCATCTAAGTGGAGCGTCAAAGATTATTCATGTAGGTCAATGGTAACTTTAAATGATTATTCTATAGTTAATTTGGTAGATTATTATAGGTTAATGGCTAATATTTATATATTTTCAAGGGTATGTGCCTCAATTTTGGCAATGAAATTATTAAAGTAGTTTTTGAGATATGTAACTTGGAAAATACCTTCAATTAAGAGAACACATTAATCTAGAAGAGTATCCTGAAAGTGTTTCATAGCTGGGATAGGAGAGACAAAAATGTGATCAATAACCACTTAATATTTTTACTAATTCTTGGTAATATATTTTTTTAAAACTCTATTAATAGCACCATCCTTTTCCCAAATTTATCTCTAGTAAATAAATATTTATAAAAGAATGATGAAGGGGGTTCATAATGGGCAATGCCATACTTAGTCTCATAAAGTAATATGATGCCATTATTTCTATGGTGAAATATATTTCATCAAATTCAAGATTCATTTTCTTGTAGTGGGTCTCATAATATTACATAATGCAAATTATATAGTACAATGAGTATTTTTTTTCCTAACTCATCTTGTTGCATGAGCATTTCCCAAACTGATATGGGGTTGGAATCCATAGACAAGATGAGAATGCAATAATTAAATGGTG